>JAOXYA010496675.1:0-14891 GCA_028565675.1 Sorex palustris | reverse complement strand
CCGGCGATCTCGGCTCTTTGTGGAACCTGGTGCATTGTCCGGGCGCTGCGGGGCCCGCCCCCGCCATGAGGTCTTTTGCTTCAGCTGCACGTCATTATTATATAGGAATATTTGTGACTTTTTTTTTTGTACATCAGTGCTGGATACAACATCACTTTGGGCACCTCACCAGAAAGGGGCCCAACTTCATTACTTTTGTTTTGGTTTTGGGGAGCCCCAAGGTCACTCTCAATTCTGTACATAGGGGTCATGCGGTGCCAGGAACCCAGGGTCCTTGTCCAGAGTGTGTGCCCACCCACCGCCAGTGTGCTTGGGGGCCACCAGGACCACCCCCGGCAGTTTTTGGGGGGCCCTGCCGTGTCGGGATGGAACCTGGGGTCTCAAACACATGCCCTGCCCCTGAGCTATATTCCCAACCCCATCACACGTGTTTGGGGCCCCTAAAGCCAAAGCCCCCGCTCTCAGCACACGTGTGTTCTGAGTCTGGCTCTGGACTGGCAGGGTGGGGTCCCCCGGACCAGGCCTCCTTCCTCCCTCCGGATGAAGCTTTGCTGCTGCCACCAGAAGCCTCCAGTGTGGGGGGACCAGCTCCCGGTGGCCAGCCGAGCCACCTCAGCTTCTACTTTGGGACCAGCCCAAGACGCCACCAGCGGGTTTGTGTTGGCAGGTTTCCTTCTCGCCATGGCCACCCCCTTCCGACGCCCCCAGGCCTGCACGGTCAGCATGTCCTGGCCTCCGAGGCTCCCACGTGCCGGCGGCTAGCCCCAGCAGAGCCCGCTCTGAGCACCTCAGCAGTGAGCTGGGCCTGATCAGCAGGAAAGTATCCTGACCCCCCTCCAGACACTGCGGCCCCCCAAAGCTCACATCCACCCAGGCAGGGCCAGTGGGCACCGAGCAGGTCCTTTTCTAGCCACTGCCCCCCTGCTCTAAGAGGGCAGCCCTGCTTTGGGGCTGGCGTCAGACCTTCAGGCCGTGCCAGGTGTGTCTCGTCGCTGGCTCCGAGAGCCCACGGCAAGACCCTCCAGTCCCTTCCCTGCCCCATGTGCCAGAGTCCTCACAGGTCCCCTCCGCATTGTCCCTCTGTCTCCTCTCCTTGCGCAGCCATGCGCCCATGGACACTGGGAGCACCTGTGTGTGAGTCTGCACTCAGCTCTCCCCCTGGATGCTAGAACCCAGGGCCACCTCCCGTGTCTGTGTGTGATATGGATCTGCCGCTTTCTCTCTGGTAGTGGTTGCATTCCTCTCCAACAGATACGCTGGTATTTACTCAGAGAGCACTCTTCCCTTCATTCGGCCTGGGGGGGGGGCTTCCTCCAGGAAGTCCTCCTTGATTGTTCAGGCACAAGATGATGACTTCCTGAACCAAACTCCCAGATGCCTGCCCCCATTTTAGGTGCTGTATTAGTCAGTGGGAGGGCATAGTAATCTCTTGCTGCAACCAAGAGATTGAGGCTCCAAGGACAGAACAGTCCCAGGGTAGCAGGCCTGGTTGGAGGGATGGTTCTGCCCCTGCTGGTCACTTCAGGCCCTCGGTTCCTTCTAAGCTATTGCTCAGATGCCCCCCTGGTCCCCTTGGGCATCTGCAAACTGGGGCACCCAGGAGGCTGGGAGAGCGTGGGTGTCCCCTCACAGGTCACTCACAGACGTGGCCTGGTGCTACCCACTGCCCAGTCAGGCAGGAGGGAGTGCCCAGCCTCAGGGGACCAGCTGGTCTGGCACAGACCTGACGCCGAATCTGGGATGCGAGACACACACGTGTGTATTTACTGAGGAGAAGCGGGTCCAAGAAGCTGCCTCTCAGGCCTGGGGTCAGGTGGGGAGGATGCCACACCATTCCTGGTGTGGGGGTCCGTGGTCATCCCTGGGCCGAGACCACCATCGCAGGAACCTTTAAAGGGTCCAGCCCCAGGGCCTTTGCCTATGCTGCCCTGTCCTGGAAACCCCGGGCAGTCCCCCCTTTATCTCCCCCACCCTCCCACAGTCACACGTTTGCTCTTTTCCTTTTACACTTGCTGCGCTTTTTGGGTTGTTTTCCTTCCCTCGGTCCCATGGGCGTCTGCGGAGCCCGTGTGCACTGCTGGCTGGCTGCCGTGTCGGGCGCCACATTCCGTGTGCATGGACACAGTTCCCACACGCGCAGCCCTGGGGCTCAGAGAGGCCGAGCCGAGGGCCTGAGATCTCCCAGCAAGCGAGTCTGGGCACCACGCCCCGGCGGCGTCTGCAATTAGAACGCCACATGACGCGTGTGGCATGCGGGGTATTAATAGGGTATGTTTGAGGGCTGGTGGGAGGGCAGAGGAGGGCGTGCTTGACTCAGCCTGCGGGAGCGGGTGGCTGCCTGGAGGAGGCGGTGACCTTGAAGACGGGGAACCGTGGGTAGTTTGGGGTAGCTATAGCGACCGTGAGGGGGCGTGAGAGATGGGACCCGGCACAGGGCTGTCGTGGGGTGCCTTGGCACTGGGCGTTCAGCTGGGGGTAGTGTGGAGAGTGAGTGACAGCCTCCAGGCTTCCCCGTGACGGGGGCTCGTGCCCCACCAGGCCAGGGCCGCGGCGACCCTCCGGTGCTTGCCACTTGGCATGGGTGCCAGGTTCGGGTTTGAACTCGGACGCTGGGCCCCGGTAGCATGAGGACCCGAGGAGACAGAAGCTGTTTTCTGTTCTCACTCGACTCTGAGGGTGTCAGGCCCTCCGCTCTGCGTCAGGATTCTCCTCCAGAGAATCGACCTGCTACCCCAGACACAGCTTCCCGTGGCCCTAGATGAACCAGGGCCAGCTTCCGGCCACTGTTAGGGGCAGCAGGGAGCAGGGGGAGGAGTTGGGGGGGAGAAGAATAGGAGAGGGAGAGGCAGGAGGGGTAAGGGGATGAGGGGAGGAGGGTTACACGGAAAGGGAGGAGGGAGAGGGGGAGGACAGGGAGAATTGGGGCCACCCAAGAGTTGTCTCTCTCTGGGCACTGGAGCCGACGCTGTCCACTGCCCGGAGCTCTGCCTGGACCCCACGCAGGCCGACCCCTCACCTCTGAGGGGCCTGCAGGCAGCAGAGAGTCCTGGGGGGGGGGGCGCTGGGAGGACGGGCCCCTCCCGCAGGACCATGTTTCCGGGCTGTCTGCTCCCGCGGCAGCTGTGCCGGTCAGTGGCACCGTCCAGCCGCTCCCGTCCTGCTGGAGAGCCAGCAGCCTCGAGCTCTCTGGGCATTCCGGGACAGTCACACCTGCTGCTCCCTCCCACCCACTGCTGGGGCTCAGGTTCCTGCGGTCTTCAGGACATGGGTCCCTGGTCTCCCCGGGCTGCGGCTCTTTCTCTGGCCTTATCAGCCAGCGGTGGGGGACGGAGGTCGACCCTCTGAGTGTGGTCCCAAGCTGCTCTGCTTGGAAGGACCCGCGGCCCCCGGGCCCCACAGATTCACAGGTTCTGGAGACGCAGGCACCGATCGCTAGGGCTGTTTCTCTGCCCCCATGCTCAGTAATGAGGGACATGTGTCACAATGGCCACGGGGGGGGGGCGGGAGGGGGCGTCCACTCTGTGAGAGGCTGTAGGCTTCTGCGCTTACCCTGGTACTGGGAGGGAAGGGCCCGGCTCTGTCCTCGGGGCAGCTCGTGTCAGTGCTTGGGGGACCATGCGGGGCTGGGCCTGGACCTGGGATTCCTGTGTGTGTGTGGGAAGCCTGTGGCCGGCTTTCCGCACGTCCCTCTGTGGAGGCAGTGACTATGCCCATCTTACAGATTAGGAAACTGAGGATAGAGAGAGGACGGCGCGTCGAGGGTGGAATCACATCCCTCCCCTCCAGACTTCACGCTGCAGCCCCAGCCCCCAGCCCTCTCGAATGGGCCCTTATTTGGAGCCTGGTCTTACCTGAGATCATCGGGTGAAAGTGATATCATTGGGCCCCAGGGTGGTGGCCCCTGTTCTGCCTGGCCAGCATCCTTACGGGTGGGGCATTCGGGAAGCCACAGAGCAGGGGAAGGGCAGGAGCACCTGTACACGTGGCTCAGAGCCCAGGGAGCAGGCTGGGGCAGGACTGTCCCTCCTGGCTCAGGAAGGCGCCCTCGAGGCCACCCCCAGGTGCTATGCCACCCACAGCCCCACTCTGCCCCCCTCCTGGCCACCTGGCCTCCCCCGGCCCCTCCGTCATGGCCCCTGACAGCGGTGACAGCCTGGCTGGGGGCCTCTCAGGGGCTGCAGCCCTGGGCATGGCAGGTACTGCCTCTGTGGAGGGTGGGAGCAGAGTCCCTCCTGAGAACACCGCCCTGTCCCATAGCCTCACCCCAGGGCGCACACCTGCCCTCCAGCCTGGGCAGCACCAGGCCCATAGTGTCCACCCCTGCCCCATTCCGGAGCCCTTCCTGGATCCTTGGGAACTGTCCCCCATGCCCCTGCCTCTGGGGTCCTGCTGTCCCCAGCACCACGGTCCAGCAGCTCCGTGGTCTGCCAGCCCATGTCCCCTGCACTTGCAGAGTGGGGTCTGGGGGCTGTGGACCCGTTGGAGTTGCCGGCCCAGCCCGGACCCCCTCTGGGTGCCTCCATCGCCCAAACTCAAGACCCATCGTGCTCACCCCCGGCCCTGCGGGTTGGCCACTAGGCTGGACGCTCACTGGGGCTGAGCCACCCAGCGCCCCTGTCCTGGGCAAGGGGTCCACAGCCCAGGGCGCGCTGGAGCTGGCGGGCCCAGGGCTCCGAGAGAGAGCCCGAGCAGAGCGGGCGCCCGCGCCCTGCACCCGGTTCCGCTGCGCGCGCGCGCCCGGGGTCAGCGCAGGTACAAGTCACCCCCTGCCTCCTTCCCCTCAGCCAGCTTCCACGCCTCGACTGTGAGTGGGCTCAGGCTTTTGCAATCACACAGCCTCCAGAGAAGGCTTGGGGAGTGCAAACCAGCTCGCTGCTCGGGCCCCCAGCCTCGCTCGGCAGCTCCCCGCCCCAGCCGCTCGCCCCGCCTCCGCCCCGCCGCGCCCCGCCCGCTTGTGTCAGGGGCGCAGCCCTGCAGCCCCCATTGCTGTTGCCTCTGCCTGCCAAGCCCCTCCCTGTCCCACGCCCTTGGCAGGTGCGTGCTTTCAGAGAGACGCACCTCTGCCCCCCTCCCCCCACCATGACCCCTCTGTCCGAGGTCCCTGTGCAAGAGCTTCCTGCCGTGCAGGGTTGGACCCAGGTGCCTTCTGCAGACCGGCTGGGTGCAGAGGGCGTGGATGAGCATTGGCGCATTTGCCAATTGAGGTCCGGGACTGACTCAGTCTCCCCCCAGGGACCCTCCGGGGCTGCAGGGCTGTGGGAAGCCGCCTGGTAAGTGCAGTGGCCGAGCTCTCTGGGCCTGGACTGCCTGGGCCCCTACTGGACTGGGGGTCCCTGTGTACTCTTTCGACGGCTCCCCAGGAGTGTCCTCGTGTCCCCACAGTCCTTCGGGAGGGGCCGGTGACTCAGTTTCCTCAGGTGGGAAGGGCCTCAAGTCTGTGTCTGAGCTGCCGGCTGGCTGAGGAGGGGGGCTGTCACAGGATCAGGTGTCTCTACTCAACTCCTGTTTTTTCTTCTCTCCTCCCGCCTTTTCTTTTGGGTTGGGGGGTGTGAGAGGTGCACAGGGGTCCCGGGGCGGCTTGTGGTGAATCTCAGCCAGGGGGCCTGTGGTTGGGGCCGAGGGCCCAAGAATATGCTGAGGTTCAGGCTTGGGGGGGCACAGCGGGGGTGTCCGGGGCCTACAGGGCTACCACTGGTCATGCTTGGGTGGCCACATGGTGCGGGGGATGGAGCCACACGCTATAACCCGAACTATACCTGCCTAGCCACCCCCCTCCTTCTCTGCCTGTTTTTCAGAAATTCCCTGCAGTGACCAGAAGGGCCTCTGTTCAGGGCCCTGGCCGTTTCTGGGGCTGTAGACAGGCCCCGTCGTCCCCGGGGGCTGACGGAATCCGTATTTGGATGTCCCCCTCGTGCGTGTGTGTGCTTGCCGAGGGTGCAGAGGCCGCGGGGAGGGAAGGTCGGGCTGGGGCTGGCCCGGGTGCCCTGCTGCTCTCTGGGGAAATGATCTCAAAGCCCAAATGAGCTCAGCGACCCGGGGAGAGGCATCAGGAGCTGACAGCCCGGAGAGGGACGGACAGGCTGTGGCAAACGTTTTCCTCCTTCCTGCCTGCAGCTGGGGTGCTGAGGAGACACCCCAGGAGCAGAGAGGAAAAAGACGCCCCAAAGGGCCTTGGTTCAGGGTGGGACAGATCAGCCCTGGCGTGCTAGCCTCGGCCCCGAGATGCAGGGTTCGGGAGGGGTGCCAGGCGGGGGGCTGGCGGGCAGAGCACCTTCGGGGACTGGGGGGGGGGAGTCTGTTCCATCATCGTTTTAAGTGACGGGCCAAGGGCGGACAGCATCGGGGGAGGCAGCCTGGGGGTGGGCGCGCAGCGGGGACAGGGCAGGCCTCCCGTCCAGGCCGTCAGCAGCCCCCAAAGCAGCCCTGCGCGAAGCTTAGAGGGCGGCCCGCCCCCAAGAGTTACCGGTTTGGTTCAAGCCTCATCTGAGGCTTCAAAAAATAGATGTTGTTTCCCTCCCATCACCGTCTGGAGGGGGGCGCCGAGCCCACAACATCTGCCTCGTGTCATCGTTCCGACTCTGCTGGATAAATCGCTCCTGGCAGGGCTGAGCAAACAGGTGGCGGGGGGCTGCCCAGCTCCCGCCAACTTGGGTGGGGTCGCCCACGGGGCAGCTGTCCCAGCCCCCAGGGCTCGCCGCCAAGTGGGGTCACCGGGATGGGGGAGTTTGAGCAGCGCCGAGGGTAAGAGGAGTGGCAGGGGCCACAGCCAGGGTGACACCAGGCTCCTGCTCACACCCCGGACTGTGGGTGCCGTGTCTGCCGGGGGCCACTTGGAGCCACGGCCGTTGGGTAGCAGGTCACAGGCCAGTTGGAGTTGCCCTGGGAAGCCCCTGGGAGTTTGCTTTGGCCTTGTCACTGGGGTGCCCATGCGATGTGACGGGGATGAAGGGATGTGGGGGGCCGTGGTGGGCACAGTCTGTGGTGGGTGTCCCTCCCCCAGCCTCATGAGCACTGCAGCGACACCCGGGGCAGAAGGTGGATACCCGAGACGTGGCGGGGGTTGGGGGGAGCCATGGTTTTGAGGTGCTGCCTGCAGCAGCCGGTCCCCTCCTCCCACTCCCAGACAATAATGTCCCTGTGAAAAATGAGTCGGGGTAGAGGGTCGTGGGGCAGAGCTGATAAAGAACTTCACCAAGTGCCTGGCATCTCATTTTCAAGAATGATGAGGCCCCGGCACCATTTATTTATTTGCTCGGCGCATCTTCCCTGAGCCCCAATCACAGGCCAGGGTGAGCGATGATGCCCCCAGACACAGTGGAACCGTCACGGGGGGCTACGGCCAGCCGACACAGCCCCACAGCGAGGGGGAGGGGCTCGCAGGCCCCTGCAGGGCTGGCTGACCCTGCCTGCCAGAATGTGGGGGCACGTCGTCCGGGGCTGGCATCTGCAGAGGGCTCCTTGGACAGTGCTCGTGCGTCTTCTGCGGGGGGCAATCGGGAAGGGACTCACGCAGGAGGGGGTTTTGGGCTTCCCCTCGAGGTCTGTGTGAAGGGGGCAGGCATTCCGGGCTGACAGATGCACGGGCTGTCTGTGAGGAGGTGACGGACACTCGGGGGTGGGGGAGGTGTCTGGGGCGTTCGTGGCCGGCAGAGCCACACACACTCGCCGTGGGTGCCAGTGAACTTGCCCTGCAGAGGAAGATGTGCTGACCTGTGCGCTGGGAACGGGGGTGATCCTGGGTTCTCCGGCCTGGTCTGGAGAGCGGAGATGCTTCCTTGCAGTGTGGCAGGTGGCCTGTCTGAGAACAAAGGGGGTGCCACATGGCTGGCTGCGGACAAGCTGGCAAGCGTGAGGCAAAGGAAGAGGGTGACCATGAGGAGCTGGACATCTCCGGCTTGGCAGGGGCCCAGGACTTTGGCTCAGGGCCCCCTTGCACGCGCCACCTGTCACCGGAGAGAGGCACGTTTCTGCGTGCTCGGTCGCTTGGCTGTGGGGGCGGGGGTGTGTGAGAGGCAGCAGGGAAGGAACAAGTGCCTGGAGGTGCCTGCCGGGACCCCAACAGAGGCCACGCGGGGCCGGGAGCCATGTTCCCCGAGAGCGGCGGCCTGGGCTTCCCCGCGACCTGCTTTTCCCTGGAATATTGATAGTCACTATTAATATTGCTTAATATTCTGGGAGAGAAAGGGAGCTGCCTTGTTTGCTTTAACGAGGGGGACTTTTCCGTAAATTGAATACATATTTCTTATTGAATTACTGCGAAGTCGGTTCTCCTCAGTCCTGACTGTGGCGGCGAGTCCGCGTGACCTTGGGCGGTTCTGCAGGTGTGAGGGCGTCTCTGAGGGGATTGCCAGGAAATGGAATTGCGGTGTCAGAGGACAGCAGCATCTTCAGGAAACATTCGTGGGCCCGAGGCCGCAAGGGAGTGAGGGTCCTGAGCAGAATGCGGAGCCGAGGGGCCAAGGTAGTGGGCGTGTGAGTGTGTGTGTGTGTAGGGGTATGTGGAAGTGTGGAAGTGTGTGACTATGAGGGAGTGTGTGACTATGGGGGTGTAATGCGGCAATGTATATGTGTGTGTGCATGTGATGTGTGTGTGTGTGCATGATGTATATATGTGATGTGAGGGTGTGTTTATATGAGTGTGTGGGGGTGATGTGTATATGAGTATGTGTGAGTGTGTGTGTGTGTGTGTGTGTGTGCGGGTGAGGTGAGGGCATGTGTATGAGTCTGTGTGCATGTGAGAGTGTGTGTATGGACTGGGGGTTGGCTTCCTCGTTTCATTTTATTTTGTTTTGTTTTGTTTTTTTTTTGGATCACACCCGGCAATAGTCAGGCCTTACTCCTGGCTCTGCACTCAGGAATCACTCCTGGCAGTGCTCAGGGAACCACATGGGATGTCGGGGATCGAACCCCAATTGGCTGGTGCAAGGCAAACACCCTCCCCACTGCACTGTCCACCCGACCCTCTAGTTTTACTCTTAGAATCAGACCGGAGCTTCTGCTTCCCAGCCGTTTCTCTTCCTGCTCCTGGCTCCCAGGAACGTTGGGGGGGGGGGCTCTTCCTTCCTGCGGGGGCAGGTGCAGAGCTCCCCGCAGTGGGGTTCGGAGAGCGCCGTCAATGAGAGGGGCTTCTGGCTGCAGTCACAGCAGGGATCGGTTGCTCTTCCTTCCCTCCGGTCTCGGGCGTGTGTCTTACTAAAAACACCGGTAGCCACTGTGTGCAGGAAACAGTATTCATACCCATGGTGTGCATGTGTGCACGTGCCTGTGTGTGCATGTGTGCATGTGCGTATACAGGCGCACCTCTGTGTGTGTATGTGTGTGTGTGTGTGTGTGCGCGCGTGCGCGCATGTCAGGAGAGGGACTCCTTTCCCCGCTGGGGAAGCCGTGGGCCAGATGAAGCCACAAGCCCCAGCAGAAAAATCGGCGAGTTGCCTTCTCTCTCTTTCATTTCTCTCTCAAATTATGCTTTGGGGGATGTGCTCGGACACCCCAGGAAGGACCCCGCTTTATCCAAGAAGGACGGAAGCGAGGCAACTCCCAGGAGGCAGACTCGCCTCGGCCCCCGGCCCCTCACACGGCCCTGTGAAACTTCAGCTCGTCAGCTCGCGCAAGATGCCTACCCCAAATTCTCGCCAGACACCAACTGTCTCATCGGGGGAGCTTACTGGAGCCCCACCTTGGCAAGCCGAGCGGTGCGTGTCTCACTCAAGGACCGTAGTCCAAGTGCGTGGCTGGTGGCAGGTTCCCCCCATGGGGGTGGGGGCAGCGCTTCTCAACCAGGGGTCACATGGCTGTCTATGGGGCCCTAGGATATTCCCAGGGGGCATAGGTGAAAACCTGGGGGCCAGAGCACAAGACTAGGGGCCCACAGGAAAGAAACAAAGCTGGAAAAAGGTCAAGAGACACTGATTTGAGGGACCGGCCACTTCCATTCTGTGTCACCCCATTCCCTGCCACTTCACCTTCAGTCCCTAGGAGCCTGCAGCTAGACGGAAGAGGAAGACAAAGGTGCACGTTTATTAACGTGCACACACATTACAGGAAGTGCAAGAGCCAGGGTCAGGCCCCGCCTCACAGAGCTGGATGGGCCCCAAGACTGAACGTCCCTGGTAGAGGCGGGAGAAACAGTCCCGTGGGAAGGTGCTTGCATTGTATGCGGCCAACCCAGGTTTGATCCCTGGCACCCCAAAGGGTCCTCTGAGCCCTCCCAGAAGTAGACCCTAAGCATTGCGAGGTGTGGCCCCCAGACAAACAGAAGTGTGGGCTCTGAGCTCTTTTTGTGTTCTGCCACTATGGAGGCATATGTGTGTTGTGTGTGTATGGGTGCACGTCATATGCATGTGTCTGTTGTGTGCATATGCACGTGTGTGTGCATGTATGCATGCATCTATGTGTATATGCACACATGTGTATGAGTGTATGCATGTGTCTGTGTGTATGCACGTGTGTGTGCGTGTGTATGCATGCATATGTGTGTACGTGCGCGTGTGTATGTGTGTATGCATGTGTCTATGTGTGTATGCATGTGTGTGTAGTAATTTCTATATTGTGCTGGGGGCCAAGCCAGGGCCTCACACTTGCCACGCATGTGCCCTACCAAGTGTTTATTTGACATAAACGTTTGACTCCCCCAGCTCCAAGGGCCTTTGAGCAGAGCTTCCCTTGGGCTCCCCCGCAGTGCCCGACTGCCCGGCAGGGCAGGGCCCGGTTGCCGGGAACCTGGCCTGGGCCAGGCCCTGGTCTGAGTCTGCTCGTTTCCCTCTTCCTGGAGAAACGCTTATCCTCAGAAAGTTGACCCCGTCTTGGTCTCCTGCCAGGAATCAAGGCATGGCACCATCTGCAGGAGATAAATAAATCAAAATACCATCCGCGCTGAAGTGTGTGCCATCTGCTGCCCTGTCAGTTGAACTGGCAGGAGCCTTGGGTGAATTCTAAGGAAGCGCCTGCCAACGCCTCCCCGCAGCCCGGGAGCGGGAAGGTTCTCGCAGGCCCACGGGTGTCTTTCTGGATGCCCGCTCCGGCACCGAGTTCCTTGAACCCGATTGTTGGAGCGTGTGAGTGGTTGCCCTTTGCCAAGCGGTTCAGCACCTCTTGCCTTGACCACTTTGGGTGGGGTGGGGGGCACAGACCCAGCTCCCCGCCCCCCTCCTCTCCAACTCCCAATAAGTTGAGGGCGCCTGGCACCGAGAAAGCTGGCCCTGGGCCCGCCAGGAGGGTGGCCTCAAACTGGCCACACCCTGTGCGGATGTCTCATTGCCACCACATTTGCTGCCCCTGACTTCTTTCGAGAGGTGCCCTGGGATTTCCCTTCACAAGGATGGCTCCTTTAAGAACCTGTTTACTCTGCAGAGAGGCCATCCCAAGATGCGGCCAAGGGCTCTTGCTGGGCATCATCCCTTTGAATTCTGGCTCCACCAGGACCAATGTGGCCTTAGGGAAGGTTCAGAGCCCGCCTGGGGCTCTGTCAAGTGGGGCTGGGTGTGAAAGCCAGGGACTGGCCCCGCCCGTAGCTTCAGCCTTCGCTGAGCTGCTTTGCTTTGGACCACCAGAGCTGCCTTAGCCCCTGGCTGGGGGACCCTGGGTTCCTTCTTCCCAGCCTGCAGGCCCTGAATTGCTCAGCTCTCCCTTGCGTGGGAGTTAGGGTGAAAATCATGACCTGCACGTTCAGAAGCTGGGACCCGGAGCTGGAGCAGTGGGTAGGGCATTTGCCTTGCACGCGGCCGACCCGGGTTCAATTCCCAGCATTCCATATGGTCCCCCGAGCACCACCAGGAGTAATTCCTGAGTGCATGAGTCAGGAGTGACCCCTGTGCATCGCCAGTGTGACCCAAAAAGAAAAAAAAACCCAAAAAACCAACGGCAACAGAAGCTGGGACCCTGCCCAGGCCCCTGAGCCCCCATGGCCCTTGCTCCAGCACCTGCTTCCTGTACCCATCAGCCCCCAACAGCTGCATCTACCCTGCAGGGCCACTTGGCCAGCCCCAAAGACCCTGGCACCTCCTGCTGGCTGTGGGCGTCTGCCTAGGCCTGTCCCTGCCTTCTGCACGGTGCCCCCCGGCCATGACACCCCCTCCAGCCTCCCATGTTCGCCCGCAGTATCTCCAGCCCTGGGTGCAGGGGTGCAGGGGGACAGGGCAGTGGTTCCTGGTGTGGGGTTTCCGTTTCACCGCCTCTTCTGTGTGTTAGTGGCCACCTCCAGGGCGGGCCTCGACTCCCCTCCTACTGGCAGTGGAGGAGAAGATTCAGGTGCAAGTGGAAGCCACGGGGGAGAGACTTCTGAGCCTGGACCCCCCTGCATGCCCCGAGCACCCCACTTCCAGGAGGAAGCCCCCAGCTCAGGACAGGAGCTGCTTCTGAGAGCTGACGCCTCATTTGACAGACTCGGTTCTCTCTCTCCTGCGCCCCTGAGCTGGGAGACCACCTGACCCCTGCCGCACAAGCCCCCTGAAGATGAGAGCACCCCCAGACCTTCCAGCTAGCAGGTGGCTGAGCGGGGTTCAAACTGGGTCTGAGGGGCTGGTGAGATAGTGCAGTGGGTAGGGTGTTTGCCTAGCACGCGACCGACCCGGGTTCAATTCCCAGCATCCCATATGGTCCCCCGAGCACCGCCAGGAGAAATTCCTGAGTGAAGAGCCAGGAGTAAGCCCTGTGCATCGCTGGGTGTGACCCAGAAAATCAATAAATAAATAAGTAAAAAAATAAAATAAAGCCACTGGAATTATGGGGCCAGGAAGTAGCTCAAAGGGCTTGGTGTAAGGTTTCATGGGCAAAGGTTTTACGTGCCAGAGATCCAGGCTTGATCCCTATCACCTCTGGAGTCACCCTGGAGCACAGGGCTAGGATTAAGGCCCGAGCACTCCAGGTTTGGCCCCAAAGAGAAAACCAACAAACAGACTGCGCCTGGGAAGGGAGAGCATCAGGCCCGAGTCCAGGTCTGAGACATTCAGTTCCTGCCCCCAGAACTCTGCTAGGCAAGCAGAGAAGCAAGTTATTTCACCTTTCTGTCTCTGTCTCAGCCTAGTAGAGGCTTGCTTGGGAAGAGAAAATGAGCAGATACAACTACATCACACACAACTACATCGAATGCTTTCACACCCCATGGCTCAAAAACATCCCGCAACCTGTGAGGCCGTTCCAAGCAGGGTTACACGCAGCAACTCCTCCTGCGCTGTGTGGAGGGCACTCGCTCACCTTGCATGCAGCAGAGCTGGTTTTAATTCCTGACACCCTACCTGAACCCCAAATCTTGCTAGGAGAGATCCCTGAGCACTGTCAGGTCTGGCCCCAAACTACCCAGCAAACGGCAGCTCCTCCATAAAAGCTACACCTGCCAATGTGGGCCACGCCTGCCTCACCGGGCGCCTGCCCCACGGCAGGATGAACAAGGACATACAATCAGCCAACCAACAGATAACCTTGGGATACCCAAGGCTGCTCTCTCCGCCCCTGTGTCTGAGGGGGATGGAGAGCCCCATCCCCACATTTTCTTCCCCTCCTACACAGGGTGTGGCCTCCCTTGACGAAAACTCACTGAGTTCACCTGGACAATGCCAAGGGACAATGCACAATGCTTCCGTGTGCACGCATGTACACACACACACACAGAATCACACATCCTGAGCAATGCTGCTTCAGGGATCGGCAGAGTCTGCCTGAGTCCCCGTATTTCAGTGTCAGGTGTGGCCCCTGGGGGCCTGAGGAGGTCCAAGCTACACAGAAGCAATGGGGGGGGCAGGTCTCGGGTCCCAGCAAGCTTTGGGAACCCTTTCCCTCTCCCTCCCTGAGCACCCCACTTCCACCCCTGTTTCTCACCCATCCCTCCCCTTCTCCCTGGTCCCTTCCCAGCTCACCTGAAGGGATCACCTAGTGCTCCAGGTACCTGCGTGGGCGCCCCCTGCCCAGGCTGGTTCCGGCCCGTCGGGGTTGTTCATGTTCTCATAAGAGTCAGCATCTGGCCGGGGGCAGGAAGGGGGAGACATGGAGGCTGGCAGCAGGCTGTGGGGCGCAGCCCCGCGCACAATGGGCGGCAGCAGTAGAAGCACCCACCTTCCTCATGACTGGGACCAGGCTGGCCCCGCACGGAGCGGAGCTGGGGGGCTGCGTACAGGATCCCTCTCATATCCTCATAGGACCGGGACCCTGCTTGGACAGGGGTAGGGAGAAGGCCAGGGGCATGGGGCAGGGCAGAGCAGCCAGGACAGGGGTGCCCTCTGGGAAGGGGTGAGGAGGGTTGGGGTCCTTGTGAGTGAGGGGCTGGAGTTGGGTTTGGGTTACATCAGAGAAAGGGTCAAGAGCAAACCCTGGGGCTGGGAGGCAACGCGCAGGGGTTGAGTGCTCGCCTGACACACACAAAGCCCCAAGTTTGATCCCCATCACTGTCTGCCCCCGCAACATCACAGGAGTGGTCATGGTATCCCCAGAACTGCCAAGCCAGAACCTTAGTCTTTATCCCTGTTTAAAAGAGTTTTTTGGGGGGACGGGGCTAGAGCAATGGCACAGCTGGTTGGGCATTTGCCTTGTATGCGGCTGACTGGTGTTCAATTCCCAGAATCCCATATGGTCCCCTGAGCACCGCTGGGAGTAATTCCTGAGTGCATGAGCCAGGAGTAACCCCTGTGCATTTCCGGGTATGACCCCCCAAAAAATAAAGCAAAACAGTTGGAAGGGCCAGATCGATAGTATAGTGGGTGGGGCATATGACTGACCTGGGTTTGATGTCTGGCACCCCATATAATTCTCCAAGCCTACCAGGAGTGATTCCAGAACACAGAGCAACCACCATTTGTGGCCCAAAACAAAATAATAATAGTAATAATAATAGCACTGCACTGCACTGTAGCACCATCCTCCCATTCATCCATTTACTCGAGCGGGCCCAGTAACATCTCCAT
>JAOXYA010496667.1:0-14892 GCA_028565675.1 Sorex palustris | reverse complement strand
TTTTGGGTCACACCCGGCGATGCACAGGGGTTACTCCTGGCTCTGCACTCAGGAATCACCCCTGGTGGTGCTCAGGGAAACATATGGGATGCTGGGAATCAAATCTGGCTCAGCTGTATGCAAGGCAAGCGCCCTACCCCTGTGCTATTGCTCGAGCCCTGAGTTTTTGTTTTTAAATAGATTTTTTTCTTTTTTGGGGGGTCACACCCGGCGATGCTCAGGGGTTACTCCTGGCTCATGCACTCAGGAATTACTCCTGGCGGTGCTCGGGGAACCATATGGGATCCTGGGAATCGAACCTGGGTCGGCCATGTTGGCTGAGTGCAAGGCAAATGCCCTACCTGCTGTGCTATCACTCCAGCCCCAATAGTTTTTTTTTTTAATTAAAAGAAATTTAGAGAGAGACGCGGGAGAGAGACAGATGTATGTTCAAGAGAAAACACAGGCTTCTCCAGAGGGAAAAGAGCCCCAGAATGTTGTTTTTCCCCCACTTTTTGGATTTGGGGCCACCCCCGGTGATGCTCAGGGGTTACTCCTGGCTCTGCACTCAGAAATTACTCCTGGCGCTGCTGGGGTGGAGGCGGTCCATATGGGATGATGGGGATCAAACCCGGCTTGGTCATATGCAAGGCAAGCACCCTCCCCGCATACTATCTCTCTGGTCCCTTAGTGAGTGTTTGGGGGCAGAGCGAAAAAGATCTTTCATTGCTTCTGCTTGGGTGGGGGCTGAAAGGGCCTTCAAAGTAGCCTCAGCTTTAGAGTGAGTCCGACTGAGGGTTGGGATCAGGGTCACAAGCAGTGTATTCCGATGTTGAGTCGCAGTCCCATGGGCCTGACCCCCACGTGATGCTCTGTGGTTGTTTCTAAGCCACCCCCTCCCGTGGTGCTCAGGGATGATTCCTGGCTCTGGGCTCAGGTGTTCCTCCTGGCAGTGCTTCCAGGGGACCATCCATGGTGGTGGGGTTTTGAACTTGGGTGGGCTTGTGTGCACGGCAGACACCTTCCCCTCTGCTCTCTCTCCGGTTCACGTCTCTCCTCCTGATGCTCCTGTGTGGTGTCCTTCCCCACAGCATGGACGCGGGCCGACAGATGGCGAGAACGTGGTCAGTCTCTGAATCCCTCCGCTCCAGTCCAGCAGGCCGGCCAACAGTAGTGGCCGTAGAAGGGCTTCTGTTTTTATTGTTTTGGGGCCACACTTGGCTAGGCTCAGGGCTTTTTCTGGCTCTGAGGCATGACTGTGAAATTACATAATAATAATGGAATAGATGATATTTTTTTAAACATAAAGCCAATATTCCTATCTTAGGATAAAACACACTTAAACTTTTTGGGGGGTTGTTGTTCTGGGGCATACCTTACTCGCTGTACTATCCCTCCGGCCCTACAGTTTTATACTCTTAGAGGCCTACTTAGGGTTTTCCATTAAATTTTTCTTAATTCTCCTCTCCTTTCTCTCACTAAATTGTATACTTGTAAGATTATATCCGTTTCGTGTGATGGGATTATATTCGTTAAAGTATATTAATAGAGAATTATTCATACTGTTAATTTTTTAGTTTCTATACCTATGAAAAGAGAAATATGTACATTTTTAGAAAAAAAATTCTTTAGGGGCTGAGAAGACAGTATAAGGGCTAACAGGGGACATAACCCAGTTTGAATCCCCAGCACCTGAGCACAGAACTAGGAGAAAGTACTGAGCACTGCTGCGTGTGGCCCCTCAAACCAAAAATAAAATAAAACTTTTTTCTTTATCAACGTATTGATTTTCAATTGAGTGGAATTTCAGGAGATTAGCTGTATTCATCTATTGGTGTGAAGGGGTCACTTCCTCCACAATAATTTTTTTTAAGTAAAAACAAGTGTCGGCATAACAAGACTTATTTATTTATTTATTTTTGCTTTTTGGGTCACACCCGGCGATGCTCAGGGGTTATTTCTGGCTCTGCACTCAGGAATTACTCCTGGTGGTGCTTGGGGGACCATATGGGATGCTGGGAATCGAACCTGGGTTGTCTACCTGAAAGGCAAACAACATACCTGCTTTGCTATATCGCTCTAGAACCACAATAAATTTTTTAAAATAAAATAAAATAAAATAAAATAAAATAATTCTCCTTGCAAAAACAACAAAGTCGTGCTCTTCGCAGACATGGATGGGGTGTGAGGTGGTGATGCAAAGTAAAAATAAACCAGGCAGTGAAAGACAATTAGGGTCTCACCTGAGGTGACCAGTGAGTGACTTAAACAAGCTGATTGGTCAGAAACAACAGCACAGACTCCGAGGCTCAGTAAAAGCTTCAGTGGCGACACAGGGGAGGAAGGTTGGGGGCATCTTCTGGGGACAGAGGGTCCTTCATGAGGTTTGGTTGAAGAAAGTGTCAGTTACAACATAAGGAGTGTGAAACTCAACCCTGGGAGTCCATCCCATTGGCTATCAATGATAAATGAACAATTGAAACCAGAGGACGGTGAGCACCCACCATAACAGTGGAGCCATCGTAGATATTATCCTTTGGCATATTATTCTCCTGCTTCCTTGTGATGGGCGAACATTTGGAACTCACCCCCAATCCCAGCTATTCTGATGATGCTCTAACCGACAGATTACAGATGGAAACATTCTCAAAGTTTGACTATGGCAGGAAGGGAGCTCCCAATCAGTGCTCAGGCAGTGCGAGGTCCCTGGAGGAGGTTCTCAGCCTCCAGGACCGGGTGTCTTGGTGTGAGGGTCTGAGGATGCAGTGTTGCTCGGGTCCTGTGGGCCTCCAGAGCTGCTACACCTGCCAGTGCTTGGGGGGATTATTTGGTGCCGGATTGAAACCGGGTGAGCTGCACGTACCTTAAACCCTGCACACTCTCCACCCTAGACATTTTGACTTTTGAGCCATTTGATGACTATAAAGACAGATTTGTTACAGGGCTGGAGCGATAGCACAGCGGTAGGGCGTTTGCCTTGTGCGCAGCTGGGTTCAATTCCTCTGCCCCTCTCAAAGAGCCCAGCAAGCTACCGAGAGTATCTTGCCCACATGGCAAAGCCTGGCAAGCTATCCGTGACGTATTCAATATGCCAAACACAGTAACAACAAAGTCTCACAATGGAGACGTTACTGGGCCAGCTTGAGCAAATCGATGAACAACGGGAGGACAGTGCTACGGTGTTCCAGAGGAGGACATGCCCGGTGGTGCTCAGGGCTTAATCCTGGCTCTGTGCTTAGGGTTCGTTCCTGGTGGGGCTCAGGGGACCATACAGGGTGCTGAGGATGGAACCCAGGTCAGCTGCTTGCAAGGCGAGCGCTCTACCCACTGTGTTATCTCTCCGGCCCAAGACAATATTTTTTTAAGGCATGGTGGAATCATTTCATCTGTCCTTTTGAATTCCAAAAGACTTTATCCGACAACCTCCCATGGACTCAGCCATGACTTTGCCCTTCATGTCCAGGGGATAAAATCTGTGCTGTTCTGGCTTGTTGGTGATGCTTTTGCCTGGGAACTGACACATTTGTGAGGGGACACGCTTGGTTTTGGTGAAAGAACATGAGTCTCTCCAGGCCGGCACCTGGTGACCGAGCAGAACTGATCGGGCTGAGCCAGGCTGGGGCTGATAATGTGGGTCACTTCCCTATGGGGCACAGTCAATGCAGGGGGTGATGAGCTACTCCTGCCACAGGAATTGATTTTATTATTGGGGCTCCTGAGGGCAGCATGCAGAGGGCAAGGTGGGATCCACTGAGAGAAGGTATAGGTGATGCTAGATTTTTTTTGGGGGGGTCCACACCCAATGACACTCTGGGATTACTCTTGGCTTTGTGCTCAGGGATCATTTCTGGCAATGCTCAGGGGACCATATGGGGTGCCAGAGGTCGAACCCGGGTCAGCTGCATGCAAGGCAAGCACTCTTGCCGCTCTACTGGCTGGGTGATGGTAGATTGGGGGTTGGGAAGGTGACCTGGGTGACCGGAGAGGACCTTTAGCTTATTTTGCGTGTGACAGTTGTCACAGAAGCACATTTATGGGCCAATGGACCCTCTTGTTGCTCTCCATCACTTTCCAAATGACATGTGATAGGTGAAGGGTATGAGGAGGTTCCCTACGGATTTCTTCCTCAGCACCCCCAACATAGGAGGTTGCCCGGGGCTGAGCAGATGCAAAGGTGGTGGAGCCCATCCTAGCATGGGTGAGGCCCTGTTTCCATTTATGGCCTGTTGAGCACCATGTATCTATGCTGAGCCCAGCTCATCCACCAGGCGTGGCCTTATTTTATAAAAAGTGAAAAACTGGAGCCGGAGCAATAGTACAGTGAGGAGGGTGTTTGTTTGCCTTGCATGCAGCCAACCCAGGTTGGATCCCTGGCATCCCATATGATCCCCTGCACCACTAGGAGTGATCCCTGAGCATCACCAGGTGTGGCCCCCAAAAACAAAAAGAAAAAGGAAAAAAAGCTGACCCTAAGTACCACCAGGGCGGCCTTGGGGACCCCTGATCACCATGGGAATGGTTCTTGTGGTCCCCAGCACCACAGGACCTGAACATCAAACAACCCGACACTGGTGATTGAATATTATCAGGGCCAATATCAGCAGGGCTCGGGAGACCCAGAGAAGGGGGAGCCAGGGGAGAGCTCAAAGGGTCAATACCTTGATTTCACAGGCCAAGGCCTGGGTCCGAGTCCCAGCACTACCTTGTCTCCTGAGCACCACTGGGGACAGCCTCTGAGGACACCAGGAGTAGCCCCTAAGCATCCATGGGTGTGGGGGGGGGGGGGGGGGGGGGGGGGGGGGGGGGGGGGGGGGGGGGGGGGGGGGGGGGGGGGGGGGGGAAGGGAGCCAGCTGTATTGGCCTACCCCCTAAGTGGCCTGAATGTGGATGCCTGGATCTCTGAGTGCTGTTTTCTTCAGAAAATCTCTTTCAAGCTGTAGCCTAAACTTCGGTCACCAAGCACTCAGCTCGTGTCCCCACTCATCTGCCTTTCTGCTGCCATGAAGGTGGACTTTCCTCTGGGTGGGAGTGTATTCCACTGCTCAGGACCTTGCCTGACACACACAGCTGGAAGTCCGGAGTCAATGAATGAATGAGTGAGTGAGTATATAAGTGGTGAGATGGTTAAAGGAAGAGATTAGTATGGGAATAAGCGAGTGGATGATTGAGTGAATGAGTGAGTGAATGAAGTGATGAATGAGTGAATGAGTGAATAAATGGACAATTGAATAAATAATTGAATTATTAAGTGAATGAATGAGTGAATGTGTGAATGATTGAATATTGACCAATTGAAAAGGTGATTGATTGCTTGAATGAATGAATGGATAAATGATTTGGTGAGTTAGTGAGTAAATGAATGAGTGAGAGTGCATGAGTGAATGAGAATGAGTGAGTGAATGAGTGCATAAATGAGTGAGAAAATAAGTGAATGAGTGAATGAATGAGTGGATGAGTGAGTGAATGAGTGAATGCACGAATGAGTGAATGCATGAGTGAATGAGTGAGTGAATGAGTGGATGAATGAATGGATGAGTGAGTGAATGAGCAAGTGAGTGAGCGAGTGAGTGAGTGACCCCTCTGGCCTGCTGGGGGGGCTGTGTTCCAGGGGCGCTGGGGAGGGGTTAAGCTCTCCCTGCACCCTGGAGGAGGGGGGCGCTCTGAGGGTCTCACCGGGAGATGCTAAGAGACTCATAAGGCTCCCTGTTGGGTGGACCCCCAGAGGGGCAATGGCAGGCAGCCCCCAGGATGAAACTGGGATGAGTGCCCAGTGATGGAGTGACTGAGGCAGCCCCAGAGCTTGGGGGGAGTGTGGGCGTTTCCTTCTCTGGCCATTACCCCGGAACCCCACCAGGCACCAGTGTCCCAGCCCAGGAAGAGGCACCTGCCCACCCCAGTAAACACAAAGGCTTCACCTTAGAGTGTTAGATCCTACATGGGGTGGAAGGCTGGTGGGGGTCCTAAGGCTCAGTCAGTCCCTCAAGACAGAAGAGACTGGGGCTGGAGCAATAGCACAGTGGGTAGGGGGTTTGCCTTGCACGCAGCCAACCTGGGTTCGATTCCCAGCATCCCATATGGTCCCCTGAGCACCGCCAGGGGTAATTCCTGAGTGCAGAGCCAGGAGTAACCCCTGTACATTGCCAGGTGTGACCCAAAAAGAAAGAAAAACAGAAAAAAAAACACAAAGCGACTCCAATGGCACCACTGCTTCCTGCTGTCAAGGACAGCCCGTTCACCCCCGCATCGCCCTGAGCCTATCCAGCCTGAGAATCCAGAAGTGGGGTGGAGGGGGGACAGAGGACAGGGGACGGGGTAGAGGGGGGACAGAGGACAGGGGGCGGGACCAGCACTGCCATCCCTGTTATGTGACTCTGAGTGAGCCAGTGGTGTCTGTGCCTCAGTTTCTCCACCCCTAAAGCAGGATTGCAGCAAGGGGCTGTGTTGTCCTTTTTGGGCTGGGAGGAGTCCCGTCTCAGGCCGCCACCTGGCTTTGGGGAGTTGGAGGTGCGTCCTCTTCTAACCTGCCTTGCTTTCCTCACAGTCACGCGTGCCCCTTGCTCGCCTGGTCCCTCCGTGTACCCGTGATTACAGGGAAGTCCTGGGATCTTACAGGGAAATCCAGGCATAAACCCTGGAACTGCATGATGAACCTTCCTGCAGTGAGCCAGGATGCAGTGCAGGGGGCAGAAGGGGAGAAGCATTAAAGGGTCGATCAGTAGGTGGGCTGCAGGCAGGACACTGGCTCGGGGGCTTGTGTCCCTTTTGACTTCAGTGGGAGCCAAAGGTCCTCACAGGAAATGGACCCTCAGAGTTATTTCTTGCAGCTCAGGAATGAGGGGGTCAAGCTCACCCTTAATGTTCCCCCCAGCCTGTCCTAGTGATCTCATGCTCATCACTGAGGCTGGGTCCCGTCTCCTTCATTTTTAAGACCCCTCCCGCCATGGGCCTTATGCTCCTGAGCCCTGGGGGGTACTGGGTGGTCCTGATGAGAAGACTTATCCTTCCTTCCTTGACCTCCCTCCTCCCATCCTCTCCCTTCCCCCCCCTCTCCTCTCCTCTTTTTGGGGGGTCTTTATTGAGGTACTGTGATTTGTAATACTGGCATTTTGGGGGTTTGTTTTGGGGGTCACAACCAGCAATGCTCGGGGGTATTAGTGGCTGTGCACTCAGGAATCACTCCTGCCAATGTACAGGGGACCATACAGGGTGCCAGGGGTTGAACCCGGTGTGGGCCACATGCAAGGCAAAAGCCCCACCCGCTGTACTATCCCTTTGGCCTGGTTTATAATACTGTTAATGCATACATCGCTCCAAAACCACTTCCAGCACCTGAGTAGCTTCTTCCCTCCGCCAGGGCCCCAAGGCGTCCCCCACACCCTGCTTGGTTCTGTGAATCACGTCCCAATTCTCTAGTTCTGTTTGCCTTTGGCTGCTTGTGGCTCCTCTTCCTCAGCCTGGCTTCTCTCTCAGCTTGATATGCTATAGTTCCACCCAAGCCGAGACATTGCGTGATTATTCTTCTTTCTTAGAGCTGCGTAGTATTCCGCTGGGTATAGAGGCTACCACTTCCTGATCCACTCATCAGGAGTTGGGCACGTGGTTTGTTTCCATATCTTGACGGCAGTGAAAATTGTGTACTTACATCCTTTCAAATATAATTGTGCTTAAGTCTGTTTGAAGGAAGGTTTGGAGGTTAGATGCCAAGAAGTGGTATTGCTGGGTCATATGGGCATTCTAATTTGATTTTTTTTTGAGAGATCTTCTAAAAAGTATCATGGATCAGGGAAAAAAAAGAGCCAAAAATTATTTTTACAATGTTACAAATATTTTTCCTTCTAGTTTTTTTTGAAAGAACCCAGTTATGCTTAGGGGTTACTCCTGGCCCAGTGCTCAGGAATCACACCTGGTGGTGCTCAGGGGACCATCTGGGATGCTGGGGATCGAACCAGGTTGGCCATTTACAAGGCAAGCACCCTTCCCTGCTGTACTATCTTTCCAGCCCTTGGCCCTGGATTTGTTGTTATTTCCTTACTACAAATTCCCATATCTGAGGGGGGGAGTGTTGAAGCATATATCTCTTTCCTATTCCTCTTGGTACCTTTTATCCTTTATTATGGCATCTCCTTATATAATTTTGAGGGATGGTGGAGCGATAGCACAGTGGTAGGGCGTTTGCCTTGCACGCAGCCAGCCCAGCAGATCCGGGTTCGATTCCTCCACCCCTCTGGGAGAGCCCAGCAAGCTACCGAGAGTATCTCGCCCACACGGCAGATCTGCCAAATACAGTAACAATAAGTCTCACAATGGAGACGTTACTGGGCCCGCTCAAGCAAATTGATGAACAACTGGAGGACAGTGATACTTATCAATAACTTGGATTCTTGAATATTTTAGCATCATCTGGAAACTTTATGGCACCGGCTCCGTTTTAGTACTTCTCAAATCAAGGTATTTTGATTTCCAGCAATGGGAAATTATTTAAATTATTGGATAGTAAATACTGTGACAATATTATTTTCCAGATTTCAGTAATCACAGCATTTTCTGTCCCAGAATCATTGTTCTGTAATTGATTGTACTTAGAAAAACCAAAATCTACCAGGGCTTTTATAGAATGAAAGTAGACATTGCTAGCAATATTCTGGGATAGGCCGGAGCGATAGCATAGCAGGTAGGGTGTTTGCCTTGTATGCGGCTGACCCGGGTTCGATTCCTCTGTCCTTCTCGGAGATCCCGGCAAGCTACTGAGAGTATCCCGCCTGCACGGCAAAGCATGGCAAGCTCCCCGTGACATAGTCAATATGCCAAAAACAGTAACAACAAGTCTCACAATGGAGACATTACTGGTGCCCGCTCGAGCAAGTTGATGAACAATGGGAGGACAGTGCTACAGTGCTACAGTTTTATTTTTAAAATTTTATTTTACTTCAGGCACTGTGGTTTTCAATACTGTTGATGGGAGGGAGGAAGAACCCTTTTGCTCCTCAACCGTTCTTGGTGCTCACTGAGAATCATTGTGGGAAGAGGCGGGTAACAATAAGCTCATATTGGAAACGTTTCCATTTTAAATTCCAAAGGTGGGGCTGGGGAAGATAGTGCAGGGGTTAAGCACTTGCCTCCCACGAGGGCTGGCCCCAGTTTGATCACCGGCTCCTCATAGGATAGCCACCAGGAGTGACCCCTGAGTGAGCACTGAGTCAGGAGTAAGCCCTGAACATTGCTGGATGTGGCCCCAACCATGAGGAAATTAATTCCAGTCAGCTGACGAGAGACTCCCCCACACTCCCTGGACCTTAGGAGGACGGGGGTCAGTACCAGCATCTCTGTTTCCTGCAGGATGTCTTCCTAGAGCCATGCAGGGCACTATATTGTCCGGAGTGGTCTTAGAGTCTTGATCACAGGCTTCAAAGCCCGTTCATCCGTGGGGACCTAGATGGTGTTAGGGATGGAGATGGAGTGGCTGAGCACACATGGGTCCTATTCAGGGTTTCCCAACGCTGGCTTCAGAACAGGGAATCCTGGGTTAAGGGGCTCCATCCCATTCGGGCATGTACGCCTCCTTTTATTTTTTATTTGTTTATTTACTTTTGATTTGGGGGCCACACTTGATAGTGCTCAGGGCTTACTCCTGGCTCTGTGCCCAGGGATCACTCCTGGAGATGCTCAGGGAGATCACATGGGATACCAGGGACTGAACCTGGGTCAGCTGCGTGCAAGGCAAACGCCCTCCCCGCTGTGCTATTGCTCTAGTCCAGAGGGCCCTTCAGGAGCGGCCAGTCGGCCAGCTGCCTCCTGGGGAGTCTTTCCCCGTGGCTGCAGACCCAGGGCCCCAGGACAGAGGGCATCCTGGGGAGTATGAGCTCTGGGCAAGCCTGTCACCCAGCCATAGGTGACAGGGTCCCTTCTCTCTGAACCTCAGCTTCAACCACACACACCCCTAAACTACCTGGACCCTAGGGTGCCCCTTTCTGCCCCATAAACTTTATTGGCATGGTAGTGCCTCCTGGTGGCTACAGTGAGCAACTGCATCCTCAATGGAGCCTGTTGGCAGGTGGTGATTCAGGGCTTTCCTTGGGAATTGGGCGTGCTAGGAGTCCTCTCTGGGATGGGCAGTACATTCCAGAGCCCAGATAGCCTTTCCGCCTGTCTTGACTTCCCCCAGGAAGGAGAAGTGTCCTTCCCCCAGGAAGGAGAAGTGTCCCTTTTCTTCCCCACCCGCACTGCCCTGGCAGACAGAGGTCCAGCCATCCTTGACCTGGTCCCATCCACTGTTGCTCATATGGTGAGGTACGGAACTACCTCTGAAACCAGGAAGGAGCAGCTTCTGGGAAGCCCCGCTGGAGAGGCGAGCCATGCTCGGCGTCTCCACCACTGAATCCTGGAAGCTGGGTAGAAACAATTCTCAGAGCAGGGTCCCGAGATGACCCCAGGGTGGAGCAGAGCTTGAACAGCACGGCCCCGGGGTTGACCCCTCCAACATGGCCCCTGAGCACCCAAGGACTGCACCTCCAGGTGTGTGGCCTCTGTTAGAAACATGAATCATGTCAGGGCCAGAGAGATGGTCCAGTGGTTAAGGCTTTACAGGTAGAAGACCTTGGATTGAGTCCTGAGCTCTGCCAAGGGTGATCCCTGAGCATGGCTGGGTATGAACAAAGAAACCAAATGTGTGTGTGTGTGTGTGTGTGTTTTCTGTGTCTGTGTGTGTGTGCGCATGCCACATAAGCGCTCCCTCTCATCTAGCACCCTGGTAAAGAGTTTAAACTCGGGGCTGTAGTGATAGTACAGTGGGTAGGGCGTTTGCCTTGCATGCGGCCAACCCAGGTTCGAATCCCAGCATCTCATATGGTCCCCTGAGTACCACCAGGAGTAATTCCTGAGGGTAGAGCCAAGAGTAACCCCTGTGCATCACCGGGTGTGACCCAAAAAGCAAGAGAGAGAGAGAGTTTAAACTCACGATTCTAATGGGCTGGAGAGATAGTACAGGAGGTCAGCTGCTGGCCTTACCTGCAGCCACTCTGGCTAACCCCAGTTCCATCCCGGGCACCATTGATGATCTGCTGAGCACCTCCAGGGGTCGCTCCTGAGCACAGAACCAGGAATAGCCCCTGAGCAGCACCTGGGGTGGCCCCCAAACCAGACAAACAAAACCTCTAAGTGATAATGATAAGTTGAGGCCGGAGGCAGGCAGGCACCATGCTGGTGGCAGAGGAAATGGAGATGTTTCTAGATAACAGTGTGACCGAGGCTTGCAGGCAAAGGTTGTGTTGGATTCAGGGTGGTGCCTCTGGTCCTTGGCGCTTCTGAGCAGCTCGCTTGAATGGAAGCATCAAAAGAACAGGGTTCACCGTGGGCCTGTTTGCATGCTGAGATCCAAAACTGTGCCCTAGAAGGGTCGCTGGACACAGCAACTTCGGGACACATGGAGTACAGTGCCACTGTTTAAAATGATGCAGCTGTGAGACCAGAGTGATAGGATAGCAGGGAAGGCATCTGCCTTGCCCTGCAGCAGACCCGGGTTTGAGCTCTGCCATCCCATATAGTTCCTCGAGCACTGGCAGGACTCATCCCTGAGCACAGCACAGAGCCAGGAGTAATCCCAGAGCATTGCCTGGTATGATGCCAAAACCAAAAAAAAAAAAAAAACACACAACTCCAAAATACATATAAGATATGAGGAAAAACGTTTCTATTCATGGTTAGACACGGAAAAAAAAGCAATGTGGACAAGAAAGTGAAAGGAAAACTACTGGGCCAATATGATGGTACTGCAGATAAGGTACTTGGCTGACCCAGGTTCGATCCCCAGCACCCCATGGGGTCCCCCGAGGACCAGTAGAAATGATCCCTGAGCTCAGAGCCAGAGTAAACCCTAAGCAGGGCCGTGTGTAGCGCCAAAACCAAACAAAACCCCAACAAGACAAAAGGAACGGCATTAACCCCCCACACCAGTATGCCCCCCCTCTGAGAATTTCTAATATTTTCCCCCAGGCCAGCAGGCTTCCCTCCCGTTTCTTCCGTTTTTTTTTTTTTGTTTTTTTGTTTTTTTGCCCCAGCGTGAAGCCAATGCAGTGTAACCAACAACGCCCCAGATACTCAAATACTTCTCTTCCCTGGCATCTGCTTCATTCATTCCTCCACCAAATGTTCTCCAGAAGCCTGCTGCAAGCCGGCCCGAGTCTCGGGCGGCAGATGCAGCCTGTGGATAGTGTCTTGCCCTTGTTCTATCCAATGACAGCCTGATAAATTTTCTCTCCAGCTACTTCTTTGTGCCCACCCTGTGTGATTCTTCCTTTAAAACTCCTCAAAGTGGGATTTCTAGGGGAAGGTGAACTTTCTGTTGATTCTTTTTTCTCTCCTGATGTTGGAACGCAGTCTTCCGCCTTCTCTGCAGTTCACTGCTCTTTCTCTGCTGCAGACGGGGCTGCTGAAAGGTGGTGAAGAGTCGTGCACGAAATCCCATCAGTAACAGTACAGTCGGCCACAGTGCCTCATGTCTATCAAAGGAGCATTTGTCACAGAGGCAGGCTGGGGACCCAGGGGGACATGGGGACAGTAAGTGGAGAGGAGTGGGCAGGTGAGGGGATGGGTATTGGAACATTGTACATCTAAAGCCCAATCATGCGTAACTATGGACTTAACTGATGGTGACAGAATAAAATGTTTTAAAATACTGACAAATTGATTTTTAAGAATAAATCACGTGGTGGGGTTAGAGCAATAGCACAGCAGGTAGGGCATTTACCTTGCACGCGGCCGACCAGGGTTCGATTCCCAGCATCCCATATTGTCCCCTGAGCACTGCCAGAGGTAATTCCTGAGTGCAGAGCCAGGAGTGACCCCCTGTGAATCGCTGGGTGTGACCCAAAAAGCAAAAAAAAAAATTTAAAAAGGCACGTGGTGGTGGGTATGTGCAATTGCCAGAATGTTCGTGTGTCGGATCGAGACTAAACTTGGGACACGGCGTTGTTCCACACCCAGGCAGCATTTTGGAGACCATCTCACCCCCAGTCCTGGCTCCCTGTAGCAGGTGGGGGTGCTTCTTCCTGGCCCTTTGCCCCTCCCACCCGCCATCCAGGGCCATGTGGAGCTCTTTGTCACCATGCGTGGCATCTGGCTTGCTTCTCAGAGATGCCACCATGCCCTTGCTTGTACCTATCTGCCTGCACCATTCTGTTTTTTGCAAGGGTGGTGCTGAGGGCTTACTCCTGGCTCTGTCCTCAGGAATAACTCCTGGGGGCTTGGGAGACCTTATGGAATGCCGCAGATTGAACCCAGTTGGCCGTGTGCAAGGCAAGTGCCCTACATGCTGTAATATTGCCCCAGCCCCCATGCCTACTGTTCTATGGCCTTTCTCCACCAGTGGCCCAGGCTGTCCCTGACTGCTTCTTGGTGCCCTGCTGAAGGACAGGGTCTGGGGCCCTGGAAAGGCCCAAACTTTCATGAACATTTGCACTTGAGCATATGGTTTCTGCCTCCCCAAGTCAGCTTGCCTGCCTGCCTGCCTGCCTGCCTGCCTTCCTTCCTTCCTTCCTTCCTTCCTTCCTTCCTTCCTTCCTTCCTTCCTTCCTTCTTTCCTGCCTTCTCTCCTTCCTTCCTCCTTCCCTTCCTTCCTCCCTTCCTCCCTTCTTCCCTTCCTTCCTCCCTTCTTCCCCTCCTTCCTCCCCTCTTCCCTTCCTTCCTCCCTTCTTCCCTTCCTTCCTCCCTTCTTCCCCTCCTTCCTCCCCTCTTCCCTTCCTTCCTTCCTTCTTACCTTCCTTCCTTCCTTCTTTCCTTCCTTCCTTCTTTCCTTCCTGCCTTCCTTCTTCCCTTCCTTCCTTCTGTCCTTCCTTCCTTCCTTCCTCCCTTCTTCCCTTCCTTCCTCCCCTCTTCCCTTCCTTCCTTCCTTCCTTCCTTCCTTCCTCCCTTCCTCCCTTCTTCCCTTCCTTCTCTCTTTCTTTCCTTCTTTCTCTCTCTCTCTCTCTTTCTTTCTCTCTTTCTTTCTTTCTCTCTTTCTTTCTTTCTTTCAGCAGCAAGTCACTCCTGGCTTTGCACTCAAGCATGACTCCTGGTGGTCCTTGGCAGATGGTCTGTGCTGCCAGTAATCGGGTCTGGGTTGGCTGCGTGGAAGGCAAGTGCTCTCTTTACTCACTGCACTATCTCTCCAGCCCCCACCCCCTTTCTTTTTGCAACGCCAGGGAGCAGACCCAGAGCCTCACGCATGCAAGGTATATGGCATATATTTTACCACTAATCCACTTCTCCAGCACTTCAATGTGGATTTTTTTTTTAAGTAAAACAGATTTTATTTGGAGGGCTTTTGAAGGGAAGGAGGAAGAGAAAGTGGGAGAGTGGAGGGTAAGAGAGACAAAGTGACACGCTCAAGAGAAGACGTGGGCTTCTCCAAGGCGGAGAGATCCCTACACACCCCCAGCGTTAGATAAGAAAGCATGAAAGTACACATCTGAAGAGGGGAGATACGGGTGACACATGTGCTCAGGCACCGCATGTGCTTGGCCACATGGGCGCAAGCAGCACACAGGCCTGGGCAGCATCTGTGCCTCAATAGGGATTTTTGTCTGTTTTTATTTGCGGGCCACATTCAGCGGTTCTCAGGACTTACTCTCGGAGAGCCCGGCAAGCTACCGAGAGTATTCGATATGCCAGACACAGTAACAACAAAGTCTCAGGTGCAGGGAGTAGGGGAGGGATTGAGCCTGTGCTGCTGTGTGCGATGCAAGTGCCATATCTGCTGCATTATCACTTTGGTTCCTTGATATGGTTGTTGAGTCTAACGCTTGCCTGATGCCTGGCACTGCAGAGGAGTGGTGGGGTGGAAAATAAGAATCCCCTTCCAAGTGGGATCTCTCTCTCTCTCTCTCTCTCTCTCTCTCTCTCACACACACACACACACACACACACACACACACACTCAAA
>JAOXYA010496660.1:0-14893 GCA_028565675.1 Sorex palustris | reverse complement strand
GACCGAGACTTAGACCCGAAAGCTTTGTAACTGCTCTCATGGTGATTCAATAAATAAAATTATAAAAATAAAAAAAAATTTAGTCATTGAAAAGGCAGATACCACTGTAGGGACAGGGGCAGTTCTTTTTTGTTTTGTTTTTTTGCTTGGGGGGGGGGCGGGGGCTGGCAGTGCTCAGGACTTACTCCTGACTCTGAACTCAAGAATAATTCCTGAAGGTGCTCAGGAGACCATTGGGGATGTCAAGGATGAAACTCAAGTTGGCCACATGCAAGGCAACTGTCCTACCTGCTACACTACTGCTTTGGCCCCAAGAGACAATTCATTCATCAGGTTTCACCATGGCCTAGAAGAAACACTGAAGGCATCCCAACTTCATATGCTCTTGCTTCAAGCTCACAGTGCAACTTTCTGATTAACAAAAACTCAACAGAATGGACAGGTACCTTGCCTCCCAAGTACCTACACATACACAAAAATAAATAAATAAATAAATAACAGTATAAAAGCATAACCTCTTGTGAATAACAGTTATTCTCACTTATACATGAGAGTTTGATGAGGCTGCCTCATCCCTAGAACTACTAAAATTTCAAAACTAAAGGACTAGGCTGTCAAAAGCATGATACAGCCAGATATCACCATGCCCTATCCGGGCAATCAACTGATATCCTTCTAAAGAGGTGTTTAGCACTTTCTCCCCCTAAAACGTAGGTATCTTCTTTAGAACGCTGTTAAAGAGTGGGAGCGGGGGTGGTGTCCAGTGATAGCTCAGTGGCAAAGACACATGCCCTGCACGTGTGAGGCATCCCAGCTACAACCCTCATGCACCAGGCATGATCCCAGCAACTTTGGGATATCTGGCACCACAACAAAATGTGCCATCTCCAGCATACTCCAATGTGTGCAAGAAACACAACTGAACAGGGCCAGAGTGATAGTATGGTGGGTAGGGCTTTTACCTTGCATGCAGCCAACCGGGGTTCAATTCCCAGCATCCCATATGGTCCCCTAAGCACCACCAGGAATAATTCCTGAGGCACAGCCAGGAATAACCACTGTGCATCATGGGGTGTCCTAAAAAGCCAAAAAAGAAAAAGAAACAAACACAACCGAAGAGCACAACCCTTAGCAAGCACAAGTGCACTTACTAAAACTAAAGTATGTGACCAGTGGCAACTATCGTGGACATGTGCAAGCACCACAACCAGATGGTCAATCCCCAGAGAACACAACCAAGCACCACAATTAATTATGCCCAAGCACCAGTTATATCAACAAAGGAAGGGGGGGGGACTGGATGCCACAAGAATATTCCTTTTTGTCTAACTATCCATAGCCAAAAGTGACCAAATCTGAGGTTTAAAAACCAGACAGAGGGGCTGGAGCAATAGCACAGCGGGTAGGGCGTTTGCCTTGCACGCAGCCAACATGGCCGACACAGGTTCGATTCCCAGCATCCCATATGGTCCCCCGAGCACCACCAGGAGCAATTCCTGAGTGCATGAGCCAGGAGTAACCCCTGAGCATTGCCGGGTGTGACCCGAAAAGCAAAAAAAATAAATAAATAAAAACCAGATAGATGTATATAAATGCAAATGTGCCTACTGAATAATTCAATTGTATTAAATTGAACAAAAAGCAAAAAAGACCAAATAAATATTGATCAGCATCTAATTTGACACTAATAAAATCAAAAGCAATTTTGTGCTCTTCCAATTCTAGTATTATTAGCTAAAGCATTCAGAGGCATCACAATTATAAATTGCCACAAAAATTCTTAAAACAGAACTTGAGATATTTAAGGTCCTACCCACAATGGTGCTAGGCAGCATGGGGCAAGGCACAGCACTGGGCAGTCCAATGGCTCGGAGGTGCCTGCAACAGGATCAGACTCAGGGCTGATGCCAGGCATGTGTCTACCATCTGAGCTACCTCCCCAGTATGAGGGCAGGGGATCTTAGTTTGTTGTTGTTGCTTTGGGGCGGGGGTGGGGGGTGGGGAGAAGGCAGGGAATATCCCAAGCAATGCTCAGGAGACCCAAGAATTCCATTGGTGATTCTCAGCTAACCAAGCCAGTAGCTCAATGCAAGGGCCCAAAGATACAATGCTGCTTGGATCCTAGAGCCAGGGGTTCCCAGGCCTCCCAACAGTACAAAAGGCCTCCAGGGTCATTTCCAGCACTATCCAGTAGCCTCTGTGACTGCATCTGGAGATGCTCAGGGGACCATATGGTAACAGTTTAAAATCAGTTTGGATGCATGTGAGGCATGAGCTCTAACTGCTGAACTATCTGTATATTACCCCAAAATCCCTCCAAAAAAGAATTTTTTGAGGGGTTTTGGTTGTGGGGGAAGGGGCCAGGGGTCACACCTGGCAATGCTCCGGACTTACTCCTAGCTTTGCACTCAGGGATCACTCCTGGCGGTGTTCAAGGGTGCTATATGTGGTGCTGAGGACTGAACCCGAGTCAACAGTGACCAAGGTAAGTAAGTGCCCTGTCTACTGTACTATCTCTCTGGCCCTCAAAATCTTAGTTACTATAACAACAACAACAGAAAGAAGCAGAACAGGGAGGGTGGGGTTAAGTGATTTAATACAGGGGTCCAGGGCCCTTGGTGCCTCTTAATAGCCTAAGCATGGTCCCAACACCTCTGCTGTGTGAGCCTGTCAGCTCTGATATCTGGGACCCCAGGTACATCATGTGATTTCCAACTGTGTCATAAGTAAAGGATGTTCACTCACCACAGCCAGTCAAGTGTACCTCTGGTAAAGACATGTGTGAATACCACACCAACCCCTGGTGAACACAACCAGAATGTGCCATTTTACAGGTGTTAAAACCCCAGGCAAGCAGGCGTGCAAGCAGCTAGCCAAGTGCACAAGCACCACAGTCAGGTATCTGAGCACAAAAACCAGATGTACGACCCTTGGTGCACACCACAACCAGGCATAAATGTGACCCCAGGCATCCAACAGCATTGAAAGTGACAAGCCATAAAGAGATGATCTAATGGAAGGAGAAAGGGCCAAATTTTTCTCTTATCGTATCCTTCATAAAGCCAAGTTTTGTTAATGTTGAATACTAAGAATCAGGGTCCTTAGAAAAGTAAAGATTCATTTTTAACTCATTTCTACCATTAGACAAGGACTGGGAAAGTTCCACTTCAATGGCGTCAAAACTAAAATAGGGGCCAGAGCAATAGTATAGTGGTAGGGTGTTTGCCTTGCATGCAGCCAACAAAGGTTCAATCTCTGGCATCCCCTGTGGCCCCTGAGCACAGAGGAGTGATTCCTGAGTCCAGAGCCAGGAGTAATCGCTGAGTATTGCCAGGTGTGACCCAAAAGAAAAAAAAATCTCTAAAATAGGGACCAGGGAAAGAGCTCAAAGTGGAGGAGCACATGTCCCACATGTGTAAGAACCCAGTTTGATCTCCAGCACCACAGTGCTCTCTGAGTTCTGCCAGAGAGGCTCCTGAAGGTGCCCCAGGCCTGCCAGGCTCTAGCACACTCACCTCCAGAGTGGCCCCAGAGCAACACTGTTCTAGAGACCTACCGACCACAGCCCACCAAAAGCAATACCTAGGCAGGGCCAGAGCAATAATACAGTAGTGATTCCTGAGCACTGCCAGGAGTGACTCCTGAGTGCAGAGCCAGAAGCCCTGAGTACCACCAGGTGTTGCTCACAAAGAGAAAGAAAAGACACTAGAAACAAATAAAGTTACATTCATATAACTTTTACTAAGGACCTAAAACTAGAACACTGATAAATGGTAAGTCACCATAGTATGGAAAAAGTCAGGCATCCCAAAATTAATATATGAATATAGTGCAACTTCAAGCAGTAGGCTCTTCTGAGGTTTTCTGAACTCAACAGAATTATTTTCAATCAATAAAGATAAAAGAATAAATGATTTGGACTGGGGACAGGGCTCACTTGGTAGAGTCCATGTTTGACAGGTATAAGGTCCTGGGTTCAATCCCCACCACCAAAATATATATATATAACATATAATGATAATAAATGTTTAAAGTAAACAAAAAATTTAAATAGTTTTCCTTAGAAGTTTTTCTTCATAAGTTACTTTTCTATAAAGTTTTCCTCAAAATAAGAGAGAAACAGAACACCCAGAAATAGAATAAAAATATATTTCGAAAGTTTTGAGATAAGAGAAAGTATGATTTTATTTAACTCTGGCATAGCTAACTTACCATACAAAGAAAATTTAAGACCTCCCTAATTCACAAGATTGGAAGATTAACTCCAGATAAATACCTCTGTGTATTTATCTGAATTAACAGGCTGTAAGATGTTCCTACAAGATTAAAAAAAAAGAAAACTTATAATGGGGCTGGAATGGTAGTACACGATCCCCGGCATCCCATATGGTCCCCCGAGCAGTGGCAGGAGTAATTCCTGAGTGCAGGAATTATTATTATTGTCATTAGATAGTCAACAACAACCTATTTAAAGAGTAACCTGGCAACAATAATATTTAAGATATATTTTCTTTGGGGGCTGGAGTGATAGCACAGCAGGTAGGGCGTTTGCCTTGCATGCGGCCGGCCCGGGTTCGATTCCCAGCATCCCATATGATCCCCTGAGCACCACCAGGAGTAATTCCTGAGTGCAGAGCCAGGAGTAACCCCTGTGCATCACCAGGTATGACCCAAAAAGAAAAAATAATATATATATATTTCCTTTAACCTAGAAACCCTACCTTATAAACACTAATCTGCAGAAATAAAATCATCAGGAACAAATAGGGTAATGTCTATAAAGATATTTACTGTATCACTTTGTAGTGGCAAAATATGGAAACAATGTTCATAAGAAAATAGCTAAATACTGTAATGGTATATCCACGCTATGAGACACAATAGGAATACTTAAAATAACAAGATAAAATTACAATTATATGTATCTTTTTTTGTGGAAACAAAAAATTTCCATATGCACATTTATGTTAGCATATAATATTTGACCAAGATGGAGAGAAATAATAAAATTTACACAATTGCCTAGTAAAATGATTGTAATAATGAAAGGGTTGACGAAAACAAAGTGCTTTATTAAAGAATGTCTTACTTAGGGGCTGGAGCAACAGTACAGCAGGCAGGGCACTCACTGCCTTATACAGGATTGATCTGGGATTAATCTCCAGCATCCCTCATGATCCCCTTAGCACCACCTGAAGTTCTCCCTGTGTGCAGAGTCAGGAGTAAACTCTGAGTACCACTGGGTGGCCAAAAATAAACTTTTTTAATGTTTCTTACAATGGACACCTATTATTTTGTAAATAAAAAGTGAACACAAAAAAATCTCTCATCATTACAAAAGCGTCATTCAAAACAAAGGGGGGAGTCAATAGCAAATCATGGAATTATTAATAAATTTTCATTTGGAGGAAAAAGATTGAAGCATTTAACTTCTATTGATTTTCCTCAACATAATAAAGTACATAATAAGTATTCAAAAGAAAAAAGATAACAAGAATATATTCCTTTACTGTCACTTGGGTTTGATTCCTCCGTCCCTCTCGGAGAGCCCGGCAAGTTACCAAGAGTATCCAGCCCGCATGGCAGAGCCTGGCAAGCTCCCGTAGCATATTGGATATGCCAAAAACAGTAACAAGTCTCACAATGGAGACGTTACTGGTGCTCGCTTAAGCAAATCGATGAACAATTTGCTCCACAATGCTACAGTCCAGTACTACTGTCACTTGAAGTCTCTGCATAACAAACCTGGGAGAGAGTTCAAAAGGCTAAAGTGCCAGCTTTGAATGCAGAAGGCCATGTCAGATCTCTGATATGCCTGTAGTTCCCTAACCACCTCTAGTTGCAACCCCAAACACCAAGCAATGAGTGGCCCCCATGCACCACAAATGTCCCAAAATAGAGGAATGGGGAGAAATTAATAAATCCCAAAAAAAGAATGTCTGTTTCAAGGGTTAGAGCCATACTGGAGCTGAATGCACACTTTGTGTGCAGGAGACCTGGGCCAGGTTCAATCCTCAGCACTGCATACCATGAGCACCGCTAGAAATGACCACCAAAGACCAAGACATCAATACCCCCCGAGAACACCCAAGTGTGGTCCCCAAAGAAACTTCCAATCTCAGATTTAAATGCCTAAATAGTATTTTCAAGATTGTGAATGTGGTTCAGTGGTACAGCACTTGTCGTCCAACTGTGAGGCCCTGTACTCAATCCCTGGCAAACAGAAGAAAAATTAAATAATGTTCACATACATGGACAAAAAGTTTTGCATATGTTTTCCTTAGAGACCACACATAACAGTGCTGGAGTAAGGAAACCGCTCACTCACTGAGATGCTCAGCCTCCATGGTTGAAGTCTAATTGTTCACGGGCCACTAGGGTGACTCTGGAGGTTCTGGATGTGAGTGAAATATTGAGGGTCAAACTCAGAATGCTCACATATCCCAAGCATGTGCTCTAACACTTGAGCTATCTTCTTGGCCCTGCATATGCTTTCGAAACCCAAATTCTAAACTTCAATGGCATCAACCCTACCAATCAGATGACTTGCAGTAGACTCCCACAATCCAGGACTCTGCTTTTGACTCGAGCACTGGCCAATTACCATGCCTGAATACATAAACACTTTTTCCATATTACTTTCATTCCTATCATCTTTATTCTGCAGTTATTTTATGCTGGGCATTGTACTATGTATGTCAAAAAGACATCCTCCAAGAGCTCCAGGAAGAGACAATTTAACATGTACTAAAAAGTCACACCTCCTTTTGCCTGAAGGGAAAGGGAAAGAGGAATAGGTTCACAAACTGAAAGGGTCAAAGACAAGCATTCCAGGTAAACAGAGCAAGTACCTTGAAACTGAAAGAACAGTGTATTCAAAGAACGGTAAAAAGCTAAGTGTGTGTAAGTCAAAATAATGCAACCAAAGGCTGTTATAGCTCTGGGGCCATAGAGATATTACTTTCCTTGCACGCCAATCCCTGACATCCCAGAGAGTTCCCCGATCACTACCACAAGTGATTTCTGACAGCAGAGCCCGGAGTAAGTCCTGAGCATAGCCAGATGTGCCCCCCCACCCCGCCAAAAAAAAGAGAAAAGAAAAAATATGTGTGTCTGTGTACACACACAGACACACATCATTATAAGGGCCAGAGAGACAATATAGCAAGTAGGGAGTCTGCCTTGAACACAGCTAACCTGGGTTTAATCCCCAGCACCCCATGATCCCCCAAGCACCATCAGGAGTGATCCCTGAGCATAGAGTCAAGAGTAAGCCCCGAGTACCCCCTGAATGTGGCCCCCTCAAAAAATATATGTATATAATTGTAAGCTATTTCCTCATTCTATTTTATTAAGTAATCAATATCACTTATTAACTTCTAATATTATAAAGGTTTTCAATTTTTTGTTTGTTTTTGGACTACTCCCAGCTCTGTGAAAAGGAGTTGCTCCTGCCAATGTGTGGGGGCCATGAGGTGTCAGGAACTAAACCTGAGCCTCCCTCATGGAAGCATGCATCCCAACCCACTGAGAATAGTGTGCACTTGAGAACCAAAATGCAAGCATAACCTACAGTTTCTAAGTAAGGTAGTTTACTAAATGGAGGAGGCCACGCTGAAGAGTCCGGTCACAGGCCTTCTCTAGATCAGGGCTTCTTAAACTTACTCTATGGACCAGGGAGATGCTTAAAGGGCTGGTGCTAGCGCTTTGCATATGGAACGTTCAGGACTGATCCCCAGCAACACCTGGTCCTCTAAAGACCTCAGACTTGACCCCTTTTCGTCTGAGAAATTGCTATATAAGCCCAAGTACTACACAGATTTTTTAAATTACTGACAATAAATCATAAAGTTTTTATTTTAAACCAAGTTCAAGGCTACATGACTCCAAGACAGGGAGATAGTTCAACAGGCAAGTGCATACTATGCATACTGAAGGCTGGTCTTTGGTCCCCAGCACTGCTTGGCCCCCTAGCAGGCCCCATCAGGAGCAGACCCCTTTCCCCAATCAGTTCTGCCAAGTGTGGCTCAAAAACATAGCAACTCATGTTACCCCCTATGGGGAATGTCACCCATAGTCCCGGCAGCAAGGCTCAGATGGGTCTTTACCAAAGTGGGCAACACAGCCCTCACCTTGCCACCACCAGATCTTGGACCAATCCAGGGAGGCTGGAGCTTCAGGGGCAATTGGGGGATGCGTTCAGTCTGTTCACTCAGAGAAGGTATGTATCTAGAGGGGGTACCGAGTAAATTTTCTTGTTTGTTTTTCTGAAAAGAGGACAGTAACTTAATAAATTTTGGAAACCTCTGGTCTACACAGAGTAACCTCAAAATAATAGAGTTTTAAAGAAAATACAGAGTCCATGCATTCACTGATAGAGACTTTTTTTTTCCTTTTTAATCTCATATGGTAGGGCTAGAGAGAGGGTCAAAGGGCAGAAGCTCATACTTTACACGCAGAAGCCCTAGGCTCAGTCTCCTGCATGTCATGGTCTCTTGAGTATTCCCAACACTTTGGAGCACCACGCCTGGAGTATCGTCCAACCAATATGAGGTTCTTTCTTCTTAAATCAGATTTCCTTCCACAAGCCTACCAAAAATCTAGTATCATCGAAGATTCCATTAACTCTTAACAATTAACTAACACTGTGCCTAACTATTTTCAGTCTCCCATTCATCTCTAATATTTTCAACATATTTTAAGAGCATCATTTTCAAAAACTTCAATATGGAGTAAGAGGACCAAATCTTTGAGCAGATTTTTAAAACTAACTTCCTGGGACAGAGCAATAGTACACTAAATATGGCACTTGCCTTGCACAAGTGAACCAGGGTTTGATCCCTGACACCCCAGCTGTTCTAAGCCTGCCAGGAGTGAGTACTAAGCACAGAGTCAGGTGTGATCCAAAAACAAAAATTAACTTTCTTAACCTTGACATTAATGAAACTCTGAGTTGTACAAGTATGTGATCATTTACAAAATTTAGATATATAATCAAAAAGTTTAATGTGTCTATTCTTTGAATCTTAATTTTAACCCAAAGGTTTAAAATTAGAGGGATACAAATGTTTTTACAATCTAAAGATCTAAAATTCAGATACTTCTCACAGCTGCTCTTTCTCCGAAGAATCCAGACCCTTACCTCAAAACCAGACAGGCTGAAAAACAAGGACTCTCATACAACAAGCAAGCTACAGGGAACAAAGCAACTTCATATCAGATTGCACTATGACAGTTTCACTATAACAATAGAGAAGGCGGTAAAAATTAAGTACTAGTCTTTAATATGTCTTTAGTTTTTCATAATGTACAAAAGTCACATATATTTTTCCCATCTTAAAAAAAAATGATTTCCTCACAGACTTTTTGCTGATCTTTATAACATTAATTTTCTCCTTCCAATGTTCTGAGCTTTTTTTTTTTAAATAAAGTTAACAATTAAGCTAAAAAAAAAAACCTTGTAAAGAAGCTACCAGTAGGGTGTTTGCCTTGCATGGGATGGGGCCAATCCAGGTTCAATCCCGGGCATCTCATATGGTCCCCCAAGCACCACTGGGAATAATTCCTGAGTGCAGAGCCAGGAACCACCCCTGAGTATGGCCAATGTAACCGAAAAACAAAAAAATAAATAAATAAATAACCAAAATGTCATTCCCAGTTTCAATTATATTATCCCAAACCATACTTTTTTTTAATCAAAGTTTTAGTTAATACTGACCCAACAAGTATAGCAAGGGTGGGTATTTTTGCTTTATTTTGCTCTTCTGGATTCCTCAAACTTTGACAAGACATTTTTCTTCTAGTAACCTGAACCCATACTAAATTAAATGTTTTGTGTTACTCCTATGTGTGTGTGGAGGGAGGTGAGTGAGGGGAAGTTTGACACAATGACTTTACTCATTCATTATTATTCTCCCCCTTCTCTTTTTCCTTGTTGTTGCCATGTCGGTCACACACCAATGTGCTACAGTAGATCTTCACAGCAGCACTAGGAACATCTGACCAATATGGGCAGTGCCAGGGAGTAACTCAAGCAAAGTCCATGCATGTAACACAGGCACTCTAAACTGAGCAATATATCCTTGGGCCCAAGAAAAAACTCACACATTATTCCTAAGGTAGAAATAACTTTATTTATTGAAATAAGATTTGTCACATGGAAAAAAGAAAGGCTGGGCCAGAGAGTCACCTCCCAGGGCTGAATGTATGTTTTGCACAGAGGAGGCCCAAGTTAGATCCCCAGCAACTGCACCGCCAGTCCCCAGAGAATCACCTGGGGCAGTGGGCAAATGTAAAAGCCCTAGTATTTTTAGACTAAGAAATAATTTTCAAAATAGTCACGAAATATAATGGCTTGGGTTAATCTAAAAGTTCTCTTCATTATATACTTGTTTGCAACCTATTATCCAGCAAGAAAGAATTAGTAAAAGTCAAAATAAAGAACTGGAAACAGTTTCTAAAGCAAAGACTGACAATAACTCTGAAAATGGGTACACTTTGTAAAAGTGTTGCAATTCGAAGAAAGGTAAAAGTTTTAGATTTTCTAGAACACAATCTAAAGAGTTGAAAAGTTTTCAACTTTTCATACAATTAAGTTTTGCTGTATATGCATTTCAAAATTCACAATAAATGCAAACATGGGGATTAAGCATTCTAAAACTGTTTGGGGACAGTTTCCCATTCAATTTTTTTAATTAAAAATCTTTCAGAAAATACTTTTTTTCCCATTTATGTAAGTTTTTTTATAAATCTCAAAGAAACTGTGGGTTTTGTTTTGGCATGCCACTGATTTCAATACTTTTTAAAACAATGAGCTTAAGTACCACTAAGGCTTTGCTTTTAATTTTTGTACTTGATCAATTTTATTATAAAACTCATCCTCAAATTTACAACTATTGTCACTGACATGATGACATTGAAGAAATAATTGCTCCTGAAAGAAATGAACTTCTGGGGCCCAAGCAATAGTACAGCAGGTACTGGTCTTGGACACGGCCTACCTAGGCTCAACCCCTGGTACCCCATGTGGTCTCCTGAGCCCCACAGGAGTCATTTCTGAGCAAAAAGTCAAGAGTAAGCCCTAGCACTGCCCGGTAAAGCCAAAAGAAACTCTGAGGTATTCTTTTTTTTTAAAAAAAAAAGTTAATTTCGACTTTAAACAAAGTAGTCATTTAAGTATGTGTGTGTTGAAAAATCAATGGTGCTCACTAAACAGTACTTCTCTTTGTAAGGTAAGGTTCAAGGACACGTTCTCCAATTCAGTGCAAACCACCCAAGAATGAATGAGGTGTACACACCGCACCATGCAATGAAGTGAGTTAAATTACACGCATAAAATAGATCTTCAAAAATCTTGCTTCAGGAGCCGGTAAGATAGCAGAGTGGGTAAGGTGCTTGCCTTGCATTGGCAGACCTGCGTTCAACCCCTGGCACTCCATAGGGTCCCCTGAGCAAGCTAGAAGTGATCCCTGAACACAGAGCCAAAAGTAATCCCTGAGCAAGTCCTGCTGTGGCCCAAATCCCCCACATACACCCCAAAAAAACCCTTGCTTTAAAAGTGTAACTAAGAATTGGCACATTTCCCTTGCAAATACAAGCTGCTACTTTGTAAAAGAATGTGTATTCCATGGAGGTAGAGTTTGACAGTTCCTTAAACCAAGAGACACTCCACAGCTTCAGAGCAAAAATACACAAATAGTAACTAACATATTTCTGAAAGCTCCTTTAAATAAATAAGTACACTATTTAAAATGAAAACATTCCAGCTTCTCCTGAGACATCACAGGACGGAGTACCAGAAATTATTTTTATCCAATAAACCTGACAAGAGTAATGTACGTACACCTGGATTAAAAGTATTAAAAGATCTGATCCAGGTCAAATTCTAAATTTACATTTCAGCAGTCACAGGACAGTAATCTCACATAGATTACTTCTCTTTGTCGATGGGGTGGGGGAGGGGGGAACCCTGATGGAAATGAAACAGAGGTGATTCAAACACACTCACCTAACTAGAAATGTAGGAAATACCAGTGAACTACTGTAAAACGCTGTTCATGCTTATGCAAGCTACACTGTAAACTTACTTCACTGCATGGAATTAAAGTGGCGAGAAGATGGGCACCCAGAGATCCTATTTTTAAACCAAAAAAAAGTTGCCGAGTCTAACAAGCACTGTCTACTGGGAACAGCAGAAGCAAACAGCTAAAATCCGACCATTCCCCAGAAAGACCCAACACGCAAGAACAACTCAAGTACATATATATATATATATATATATATATATATGTATATATACATATATACATATATACATACGTATATATATATATATGTTGTCAGCAAAGAAAGTTCCCAACAGAAAGTTCTCACCCCTCTCTTCTGTTAACGAACAGCACCCCCCCAGCCCCCACACACAAAAGTTCTTTTCCACCTGCGTCCAACTCATCCTTTTCCCAGGCGGCTTTCCCTGCCCAGGCAGACGGGGACACCAAGGGAAAAAAAAAATGCACCGAGCAGGGACGGGCAGGGGAGAAACCCTTTGGACAGCGTCCGCCCTCCCCGGCCACCCCCAGACGCCCTGTAACCGGCTTTACAAAACACGGAGCGCAGAAGTAACGCGCGCGACTTGCGCGGGGCTCGGCCCCTCTCCGCTACAAACGCGGCCGGGGGTTGTGGGGGGACCCACCAGCAAACCCTCCCGGACCCGGGCGGGCGAGGGGACGGGGACACCCATCCCGACCCGACGTCCCGCACGCCCGGGAGTTGGGAGAGCACACGGTGAGCGGCGCGCTGGGGGCTCGGGGTGCGGAGGGGGAGCCAGATTCTACCGAGCCCACGACACGCACACACGCACCCTTGAAAGCGAAAAGCCCGAGGTTCGGAAGTTGCTGCGAAGTGGGTTCCCGGGCGACGAGGGCGACGACGTCCGGCTCGGGGCGGACGGCACTGCAGGGGCCGCCCGGGAGGAACCGGGCATCGGGGCGCGCCGCGGAGAGTCGCTCCGGCGTCGGCGGGCGCGACGGGCCCGGCTCCCGGGGACGGGGGTGGGGTGCGGACCCGCCCCGCGGCGCCCCGGAGCCCCGCAAGGAGCCCTCGGAGGCGGCGCGCAGCCTCGACAAAGTTACTGGCCCGAGGAGGCCGGCCACCTGCTGCGGCACCATGTAATCCCATCAACGACCAAGACCCAGAGACTATAAAACCTAGCTCCCAGAAGCGAGTGGTCGCATCTGCGACCGTGCAACATCTTTTATCTAGTTTTTACTCTGGAGTACCTGGCAGACTACCAAAAGTATCCTGCTCACACGGTAGAGTCTGGAAAATTCCCCATGGCATATTCAATATGCCAAAATCCAGTAACAATGATGGGTCTCTTTCTCCTGACCCTAAAAGAGCCTCAAATGTGGCACTTTCTAAAATCTCAGGACTAGGATGAAGGAGACATTACTGGTGCCTGCTCGAGGAAATCGATGAACAACAGGATGACAGTGATACAGTGATTTGGACATGCGAGCCACACCTGACAGTGCTCAAGCTTTACTTCTGGATATGTACTCAGGAAACCTTCTGATGGTGGTCGGAGGGACCATATGGGATGCTGGGGATTGAACCTGGGTTGGCCATGTGCAAGGCGAACACCCTACACCCACCCCCATACTATTTCTCTGGCTACTTTCACCTGACTTTTAAAGTTCGTCAACATACTGCTGTGTAGGATCTGTCCGCCAAGGATTTAATACATATTTGTTGGTTAATTGATGACTTTTCTTCTTCTGCTTGTATATTTATTATAGTCCAATGGCATAATGAAATCACTAGATTTGGCTAAAAGCTATTACTCTCTGAAGCTGAGTTATGTGGACAGTTTTTTAAAGAGTATTTCATATATAACAACTTCTTTATATATCAGCTCCTCCAGGAAGGAAATAAGACCTTATACATCTTTAAGTATTCAATCCTTTGGTGTCTGACACTCAGAGATACTTAATAATTGTTTATTGACCTTGGTTTTGGTGAAGTCGGCTAACTTTCCACTTTTCTGTGTTCATTACTGCAGTCAGTTATCAGGACTTTTTGGTGAATAAACCAGGATGATGCAAAAATAATAAATTAAATTTATAATAGCTATTTTAAAACATTAGCATATAAAGTACTTAATGAATGTCTTAAATGTGTATTCCCTGAACCTGTACGTACAGATTCTCATTCAATATGACTGAGTCATTAAGGGTGTTGGGACAAAGATAGGTCTGGTATAGTTAGTTAGTATATATATAGTTAGTTATATATAGTTAGTCTGGTATTGATAGTTCCCTTAGGTCTGGAACGTGCCTAATATGCATCTGATCCAGAATGGTCCACTTAGCACCGTATATGGTTCCCCAGCACCAACAGAGGTCACTTCAAGTACAAAGCCAGGAATGACCCATAAGCACCACCAGGTGAGGAGCAGGCATCTGCTTCTTTAAAGCGCCAGAGGTATTTTGGTATAATCAGTGCTCTATAAAGTTCTCAGGAATAGAGGATTGCATTATGAGATTTTTAAAGATACAGAATGCATGGACCTCAATTACATAGAGGGTTGAAAATAACCTGTTTGATTTGCAATCAGGGCATAATAGGGTTGTTTTAACTATAATAGTAATGTTTCCAGATAAAGTCACTACAAGTGGTGATAACTATTTAAGTGGTTGCTAAATGATTTCATTAAATTTTTATTTTATTTTTTATAAATGGAGTCATGTGTAAGAGACCCAACCATTCAATACTATTAAAGGCAACATTTAGCAGACTGGAGAGATGGTATTGGGCTTAAGGCCACGAAACAAGAGAACCTAGAAGAAATGGATAAATTCCTGGATTCCTATCATCTCCCAAAGCTGAATCAAGAAGA
>JAOXYA010496651.1:0-14894 GCA_028565675.1 Sorex palustris | reverse complement strand
GCTCTGCACTCAGGAATTACTCCTGGAGGTGCTCAGGGGAACATATGGGATGCTGGGAATCAAACCCGGGTCGGCCATGTTGGCCGCGTGCAAGGCAAACGCCCTACCGCTGTGCTATTGCTCCAACCGAGTTCGATTTCTCTGCCCCTCTCGGAGAGCCCGGCAAGCTACCTAGAGTATCTCGCCCACATGGCAGAGCCTGGCAAGCTCCCTGTGGCGTATTTCGATATGCCAAACACAGTAACAACAAGTCTCATGAGGGAGACGTTACTGAGCCCGCTCTTCAATCAATATATACTTAAAATTAAAAAAATTAATTTAAGAACTTTGATTTACAAAGTTACTTATAGTTGGGTTTTAGGCACACACTATTTCGACATTAATCCTACCATCAGTGTCAACTTCCCTCCACCCATGCTCCCCACCCCACCACCTGCTGCCTTGACAGGCACCTTTCAAAGTTCTGTGGTTGGAATTTAGATCTCATGTTCTCAATGCTGCTGAGTCTGTGCTTTGTACATAGAGCTGTACCATTCTCCCACAACATCAATGTAACCGAGGCTCCTGACCCCGAGTTCCCCAATTACTTGTTCAATATGTACTTTACAAAAGGAGTAAGTCTTTGGGGTTTGTTTTCTTATATTTATGAAACTTGTAGAATTGATGTTGGTGTGGTATGAAGGTGTTCACACCTTCCTCAGTTCCACCCTTCCTTTGTTTTTATTTACCCCTCCCTTGGGCCACACCTGGATGTGTTCAGGGCTAGCTTTTGGCTCTGCGCTCAGGAATCACTCCTGGCAGTGCTTGGGGGACCATATGTGGAGCCAGAGATCAAATCAGGGTCAGCTGCATGCAAAGCAAGTGCCTTAACCTCTGTACTACTTCCAGCCCTTCCTTTGTTAACTCATTATTCCAACTGCCTGTATTGAGTAACTTCACATCTGATCTGAAAAGCCCATCCTTATAATAGGTGGGTCTGTTTCTGGGGTGTTGATTTCTGAGTCTGTGTGATGCATTGTTATAATTGTAACTTTATATTACTTTCCTAAATCTTGTCCTCTGGCAGCCCTGAGATGGTGACGTGTGTGCAGAGGGTTATCCAGGAGTCTTTTTGAGGAGGTCAACACGTAGGGAAGTCAGGGGTTAGGTCAGAGGGAGAGGCAAACTTATATTTTTGTTTGTTTTTTTTGTGGGATTGGACCCAGGACTCATGCATGCTAGGCATGTGCTTTGCCCTGAGCCACATCCCTGGCCTTATAATACTCTTTGAATGACTGATCCTTTGTGGAGTACCTAATAGTTACTCAGCACCTATCTGCTGAACAAAGGTATGAGTAAGTGAGTGAACAGTTTCGTGAGAGCAAAGGCAGACACATATACTCAGATCCTCCTTCTCTTTCTTTCTTTCTTTCTTTCTTTCTTTCTTTCTTTCTTTCTTTCTTTCTTTCTTTCTTCTTTCTTTCTTCTTCTTCTTCTTCTTCTTCTTCTTCTTCTTCTTCTTCTTCTTCTTCTTCTTCTTCTCCTTCCTTCCTTCCTTCCTTCCTTCCTTCCTTCCTTCCTTCCTTCCCATACTGGGCAGTGTTCAGGGGTTACTCCTGGCTCTGTTTTCAGAAATCACTCCTGATGGGCTCAGGAAACCAAATTAAATGCTAGGGATTGATTCCAGGTAGGCTGTGAGCAAGGATCCTACCTGCTCTACTATCTCTCCAGCCTCTCAGATCTCCATTCAAGAAAGGAACCACTCCCTGGGTATAGTTAGTTACTCCAAGGGTCCTTCTTGTCCCATTGGTCAATGATCGAGAGAAGCAGTGGTAGCTAAGAGTACTCTCTTGTTTAGGTGGCCATGAACCACTCACTGAACAGGAGGTGAACAAGACCATACCACTTTCCTGGTAGGGGTTAGTCTAATTCTTAAGATACCATCAGGAGGGCCATAGAGATAGTACAGTGGTTAAGGCACTTACCTTCCATGCTGCTGACCTTGGTTCAATCCCTGGCACCACATGTGGTCCCCTGAGTCCCACCAGAAATGATTCCTGAAAACAATTCCGGGTTACTATCCCTGACCCCCCACCCCGACATACACAAAAAAGGTAACTTCAGGTAAGATCCAAATTTCATTTTTGAGTATCCTTTAAAAATAATTCTGTACGAGTTGATATTTCAAGACCTTTAGCTTTTCTTAGAATCTTAAAAAGAACAAAGAAAAAGTATGTTTGTATGTATTTATTTATTCCTTTATTGGTGGTGGTGGTGGAGGAGAATATCCACCATTCTAGTCCTGGCTCTGCCCTCAGGAGTGAACCCTGGGGGTACTGGGGGTACTGTATATCATTGGGGGATTCAAACCAGAGTTGGCTGGATCCTGACCTCCTCCACTATCTCTCCGGTTCCTGGACTTATTATTATTACTACTATTTAAATGGAATAAGGTTCATTCTGTCTTGCCATGACCATGGGGTTTCACTGTATTCTTTTATTACTCTAAGAAACATTCAAGTCTCTTGAGTCTTTCTCCCTATTTATCTCGGAAACCTTCTGCTGATTTATCATCCTAGAAACTGGTTCATCGCAGAGTAGGGGCATTCTCCCAGGGGCTGAGCAGGGGTGGGACTTTGGAACGTGCTCACGGTGGAATAGTCTTCCTGAATGCCTTTTTCTTTGAAGCTCAGTCAAGATTCCACCTTGGAAACAAACCCTATCAAAGTGAGGACGGGGTTTAAGTCATCGGGATGGGTGATGGGCAGTGGGTGTTGTTGTCTATCTTCTGCCTTCCCTTGGGTGGAGTCAGGCCCTGGGAAAGAAACCTGGTGGGAGTGATCTCACTGGGAGCCTCTCTGGAGGTTCCAAGCACTGCCAGGAAGACCCTGTAGCCCCCCACAAACTACAGTCTTTGGTCCTCAGATTCCTGCATTGAACTGGCAGCTGCTTGGCCAGGAGAGGTCTCTTGAGAAACTGAGCACCCCCCCAAGCCCTAAAAACACAAAGAAAGAAGAAGGAAATCATCATTCTGAGTCTTAAAGGTTTAACTTTAAAAAAAAGAAATAGATCTGTCTAAATAATTAAATTTTTTTTCTTTTTTGGGTCACACTTGGCGATGCTCAGGGGTTACTCCTGGCTCTGCACTCAGGAATTACTCCTGGTGGTGCTCGGGGGACCATATGGGTTGCTGGGAATGGAACTTGGGTAGGCGTGTGCAAGGCAAATGCCCTACCCACTGTACTATTGCGTCAGCCCCTAATTAAAAATTCTTTTCCTTTTCTAAATGGAAAAAGATTTGTTCAGAGAGCTTTATTCAAAAGTTTCCTGAAGCCACTGGGCTAAGAAGGAGAAAAATCTAAAACCTAAAACAAACCCTAAATAAGTTACCAGAGCCTAAATTTGGAATTTTTTATTTGGGCCAAATTTTATTTGTGTGTGTGTATATATATATATGTATATATATATATATATATCACTTACTCCAGGCTCTGTGCTCAGGGATCATTTCTGGTGGGGCTCAGGGGACCATAGGCATGCTGGGGATCGAACCTGGATCAGCTATGTGTAAGGAAAGTACTCTATATGCTATATTATCTTTCTAGCCCCTTGAGTCAAATTTTAATCACTTTGCAAAAACACTGATGATCAAAATGGGTTTATCTAGAGTACAAATCAGTCATGGGTACCCATGAAGCAGAAAGCTTTGATCCCCACTGAGTTTTTAAATGAATAGGAGGCTAGGGATGAAGCCCAAGACAGAATAAAGAAAAAGAAAAGAAGAAAAACAAATTTAGATCAGTGCCTTTTCACCAAGAGGAATCTGGCCTTAAAGCTTTCCTACCTCCCCTCCAAAAGAATTATTTTTTTGAGGGGGAGAACGGAAAAAGAGTACAGCAGGTAAAGTACTTGCTTTGCTATTCTGGGTTCAATTCCTAGCACCCTTTATAGTTCCTTGAGCCCTCTAGGAGTGACCCCTGAGTGCATAGCCAGGAGTAAGATCTGAGCACAGCTGAGTGTGCTCCAAATGCCAAAAGGAAAAAGAAAAAAAATCAAAACATTTTATTCCAGGTTCATTTTAACAGAAAGAATTGAGAAGCTACAAATATTTTTTTTTCTGTTTTAATTTAGCTATTTTGTGCCCCCAACCCTCCTCCCTGGTTCCTCTTAATTAGCCAAAGAGATGGAGGAATTGTCTAGTTGGAGTCTAATTTTCTGGGAGAAATGTCATCTAGCTGCAGACCTGTTCATGACATTTGAATTCTGAGAAACATACCAAGAAATTACAGTCAAGGAGAACAGGAAGGCTGCTGGAGGACCCAGCTCTGTTCCTATTATGGCCTGTCCACATACACATATATGTTAGCACTGAAAATGATACATATCAGATGAAGGCATATTTATAAATAAAAGGAGCATATTCCAGAGCTCTTCTCCAACGTGGTGCTACAGACCAGAGGAAAGCATGATGGGCTCAGGTCTGTGGGGAACTAAGCCTCCAATGGGGTCTGAAAGCTGGGACCCCCAGCTTCACCTTGTCCCTGACATGGACACAGTCTTGTTAGTGGAGGCTTGTGAGAGCAGCTGATGGCGAGTTCCTCACGAGGGAATACTGATCACTCATCACTTCCGCAGACACTCGTCAGCCTCTTCTGCATTCGGGCTTTATCCACAGCTCTAGAAAATGTCTGATTTTTTCCCTCTCCAACACAGACCATTTCTGATGCATGTGAGCTGTTTTCTTGTCATTGGGTATTTCATTCTTGCCCATGAGGACCAGATCCATTGATTTTTTCATGGAGGTGATGCCCAGGAACACGATGTCGTGGGATGAGGGTGATCATCAAAGAAACAAAGTCTGTTCGTTCAAATATCTCCATGTTCTGTTAGCATATTTCAATTGGCCAGGGACGATGCTGGAGGATGGCCTGCAGGTGGCGCTCTCTACCATGCTCTGTGGCCTAGATCAGCGTCAAAGGATGCTTCTGGTTGATCTGGGGGTTAGTGGTCATCTGCAATGGAGCACCTGGTCAGATTCCATTGCTCCTTTCTTCACCTCCCAAGCGGCCTCAACTTTGGGTGCAGCTTATCACTTCCCAGGTGCCACAGCATACCCAGCCCTGCTTGCATTTCACGTGTCCCAGAGACCCAGGTGCTCCTGCCTGCCTGCCCTGGTTTTTGCAGGTAAGGCGGGGGTTTAAGCAACTGGGGGCTGCAAACTAATGTTTCAGCAGATATCCAAGATAGCTGTGTGTATTTAATTAACTGACATGATAAAACGTTAAACTTCTTTCCATTGCTTTGCACGTTTGATGTTGGATCGAAAGATCTGTCTGAGTAAATTGAATGACATCTTCTGCAGAATCACAAGACTTTGTAAAAGTAGAGGTTATGGTTTTCCCCTCCGGAGAGGCCATGTTCTCGCTTGAATATGTATTTCTCTCTCTTTCTCTTCCCTCTCTAAATTTTTTTCAATAAAATTGCTTCATTAAAAAATTAAGTAGTGGTTGGATTTTTTGCTTTGGTTTTTCTTCTTTTTTTTGTTTCTGGGGAGATGGGTGCCACACCCACACTCAGAGCTTACTCCTTGCTCTGTTCAGGGATCACTTCTAGCAGGGCTTAGGGGACCATATGTGGTGCCGGGGATCACACCTGGGTTGGGTGTGTATGAAGTAAGGTTCTTATAAGCTGTATTGTCTCCAGTCCAGAGGTAGGAATTTTTATAGCTTTGGAGAAATTTATCTTGGAAGAGGATAAAGTCCATGCCTGTCTTCTTTACTGTTCACTTTATATATTTATGTAAAAGGTAAAATGGTTATTTAAAATTCATTGAACTGTTTAGAATGAATATAACAGATACTCTTTGATGCTATGGCTGCATTCATTTACCAGTCACCCTATTATTGTATTTTCTTTTCAATTTTATCCTTATTCAATTAATCTGTCTGCAGCTATCAATCATCTTATCATTTATTTTCTTTCTTATTTTCTAGTTAGAATTCTGTAATTAATCATTCTCTAATTGATTATGTTAGGTGGTTACTTATTTATTTACTTATTTATTTCACATTTTACAACCCAACCATAAGTTAACTTTATCAAATTTTAACTTTCCAGAAAACTATGATAGTTTGGGATTAAAACAAAAAAGTCAAAGTTCTTAATCTTCAAGAATTTATGTATAATTTCGGCATATTTTATATGATCCCAGAAGTCTCCCTTTATGTGTTTTTTTTTACACTTGAAAATTGTGTTAGAAAGAGAATTCCCTTGTTTGCTTAGCCAGAAATAACAGCGACTATTTACTATCCCAATGCTTGACCTAGTTGTAGAGTCTGAGTTGCTGATGTTCCATTTATCATCTTCTCTCTCTTCAAACAGGTGTCCTACTTAGAGACCCAGTTTCTGTCTACCTCGGTCCTAGAAGCATCTTACCCCGTCATCTGCTCTGTGCATCACTCAGCTCTGACAATGGTTCCCTCATCCTCAGAAGCACCAGCTCTGACTTTCTCCCTTTGCTGGTGACCCAGGACCTTCTCTGCTACCAGCTGCCTGGAACCTGTGCTGACTCCATAAGACCCAGTTCCCCAATTCCTCTGCACCCCAACCTCTTGGGAGCAGTGTTGGAGATGCTGGATTGGAGCTGAAAGTCTTTGATGAGTGGAAATGTTACCTGGTGAGGCGTAGCACTGTAGCACTGTCCTCCTATTGTTCATCGATGTGTTTGATTTGCTTGAGCGGGCACCAGTAACATCTCCATTGTGACTGTTTTGGCATATCTAATAAGCCACAGGGAGCTTGCTAGGCTCTGCTGTGTGGGCGGGATACTCTCTGTAGCTTGCCAGTTTCTCTGAGAGGGATGGAGGAATTGAACCCGGGTCGGCTGTGTGCAAGGCAAATGCCCTACCCGTTGTGCTATTGCTCCAACCCTCCATAATAAAGGCGCTGATGAGGCACGTACTCTGCAAGCCAGGGAGAGCCCTTTGACCTCTCGATTTTCAGCTCAGCTCCATGTGAAATTTCTTAGCGGTCAATAATTTTTCTTTTTTTGGTAGGAAAATAGGTTCAAGTTTCAAAAAGTCTCAAGGCTTGCTGCTTAAGGAGATCTGGAATCACATTTCTGTCCTTCCAGTTCCACAGTTGTTACTGGGATCCTTCCTAGCTGTGTGATGCAGATGTAGTGACTCAGCCTCTCTGTGCTTTGATAGCCTCATCTATAAAATGAAGATGCTTGTTCCACCTTCTCAGGATTATCAGGACTCAACAACTTATTTTTGCAAAGGACCAGAAGCAATAATTGGCACGTTACAAGTGTGAACTGATTAAAGCTTGCAAACAACTCTAGGGAAATAATAGCCCTATGAACTGATTATAGCTTTTGTTTTAAATGATAAATTGATGTAAGCAAGGACCATGATCTTCCAGCCCATTTGAAAACAGTTAGAGGGGTGGGCAGGGATGGCGCAGGGTAGGTTCTCTGCCTTGCAGGCACCACGGGGCCCATGAGTTCAATCTATAGCCAAAGTGTCAGTAACTTTGGGGGGCAGTACAGGTCAGTCACAGTCAAAAGTATGGGCTCTGGCCATCACAATGACAGTGATAATGATGACGAGGTAAAGCAAAGGAGAATCATTAACAATTTTTGTGGGTAGTACTGAGGTAGGGTAGCTTGCCTTGCACAAATCTGACCTGGCTTCGATCCCTGATACCACAGATGGTCCCCTGGGTCCTGCCAGCTGTGAACCCTGAGCTCAGAGCCAGGAGTGAACTTTGAGCACTGGAAGATGTAGCTTAAAAATACCAACCCCCTTATCCCTGCTTCAAAAGTAAAACAAAACAAAGCAAAACAAAACAAAAAACACACCCTTGGAGATTTTAAATGTTAGTATCAATTTTCTGAAAGTAGGAGCATGGTTTTGTCTACTTTTTATTTTTTCAAAAAATCCCATGAGATAATTATCTGTAAGAAATGGGCTGAAGAGGGGGGACTTCCTGCTTATTCTGTTTCTCAATTCCTATTTGGATCCTGTTTACTCTCATCTTTGGTTGGAACACAGCTCTAGATTCCAACTTTTGAATCAGCCCATTGTTCATTTAACACTCTTTTACCCAGGAAAGCCACCATCTCGGCAGGAGGTACAGGGTGACTGACACTTGGGGACCCTGACATGACACTACCGTCTCTAAGTGAGACAGTCTTTATTACCTGGTCCCTTCCATTATGCTGTGGTCCTAGCTGTTGTGCATGCTTATACGCTGAGTTCCATTTGCAGTTTCCAGCCACATTTATACCTATCATCATTCCAATTTAGTGATGGTGAGTATGGTGAGAGCTGGCCGGGGAATTTCAGAGAAGGAAACTGAAGTTGAAAGTTATAGTTTCTTTTATGTGCTAATTTTGGTGGTTACAATCTCCAGGGTTGTCCAAGCCTCTTAGCTCCTGCCCATTGCCCTCATATTCCCCCATGGCAGTCGCTCTCATGAGAATCTCTGCAAGGTCCCTGGACACGGAACTGTGAAGAAATGAAGATGTTAGTTGGAACTAAGTCACTCCTGGGATTGAAGATTAGGGTTGAAGCTCATGGACCTTATAGGAGAAGGTTCACTCACACAGGAAAGCCAGTTTCTTTTTTTGTTTGTTTGGGTTTTTTTTTTTGGTCACGCCCATGATGCTCAGGGTTTACTCCTGTCTATGCGCTCAGGAATTACTCCTGGCAGTGCACGGATATCAGATGCCAGGGATTGAGTTCAGGTTGGCTGCATACAAGGCAAACACCCTACCTGCTATACTATCTCTCAGGTCCCAAAAGTCAGTTTTTCTTCCTTAAGTTCTGTCCCTTTGTTACATTATCAGCATTGCTATTTTATGATAGCTTATTTCTTTGGGAAGAACTGTGTGTGTGTGTGTGTGTGTGTGTGTGTGTGTGTGTATGTAAGAGAGAGAGAGAGAGAGAGGGAGAGAGAGAGAGAGAGAGAGAAAGTCAGACAGTCAGACAGACAGAAGTATTTTATTCTCACTGGAATTCTACCAACTTTACTTTCAGAAATTTCCTGTGAAAAAAAGTTAATCATTTTCCCAAAGAATTTAAGAAATTTCTTAGGCCTCTGACAATCATGCTTCTTTCATATCTGAACCTGGCTATAGTCTGTTTTGTTGAATTCTTCTTGTTTTTTTTAATTTGCTTTTTGGGTCACACCTGGCGATGCATAGGGGTTACTCCTGGTTCTGTTCTCAGGAATTACTCCTGGCAGTGCTCAGGGAACCACATGGGATGCTGAGAATCGAACCCAGATCAGCCGCATGCAAGGCAAACACCCTACCCTCTGTGCTATCAATCCAGCCCCTGAATTATTCTTAATAAAGTGAAAATCATTTACTTTCTGTTAATATGGAGTTGATAACTGACATAGAGTTAATCATCACTTTGGGAAAACTGAATTTGCTTGCTTGCATTGGGAGAAGATGAATGTAAAGTTATGCCTGATCCTTCCTCTACTCAAGGTGATGCCTATTGCAGTCTGAATACTCACTCTGTGTTAAACTACAACTAGGAACTAGGAGTGACTGTTTCCCTGAACTCTGTGAGTCCTTCTAACAAACCACATCAACCAATGATGACCACACACAGCCAAATCTCTATCACTAAGCTGCCTCTCCAGCTCTAAAGGCACATTTTTTTGAGTTTGATTTTACTTTAGATCTCCCAAGTACTCTCAGGAGTCTTGGGAGTTGCTCCTGGGGATTTTCAGCCTGCTGGGCTGGTAGTTCAGTGTCCTATACACTTTTAATTATATTAAGTCACCAAGTCCCCTGCATAATTTCAGAACAAAGGCCTCGTGCTCTGAGTCCTGTGGGTGAATGAACTGCCTTTGGACCACGGAGTCTGAATGCCCTGTGAACCAAAGCTGTCACGTTTCTCTTCCCTTGTTAGAAAACTCTCTACTCCTAGCCTGAAACTCTAGTTCAGGCATGTCATTCACTGGGTTCTGTTGTCATACCCACCTGGACAGGAAGCACCCTGGCCACACCTTGTTCTGTCTTCTTGTGGGTCTGAATGCCAGGCAGGTTGGGAGAGGGCCAGGCTTTCTGTTTCCTTTGTAGACTTGCCATGTTGGCAGTCCTTCCATAGGAATGGGGTCACTTTTATTTTACTTGGCTTAAGTATTTGATGCATTGTTGGAGCTTTGTGGTAAAGTGGGGGAGGATTATCACTCATCCTAAAGGTTGGATCAGAGCCGGGGAGATAGTTCACAAGATCATGCAAGATCCCTGACCAAAGCCCCAAGACCCAGGTTCAATAAACCCGTTTCACATGGCCGCAGCACTGCCAGGTGGAACCTGGTGGTCCTCAACACAGATGCATAATTTTTTTTCATTATAGCACTATGATTTACCAAGTTGTTCATAATACAGTTATTTCAGGCATTTAAATATTCTAAGACCAATCCCACCACTGTCCCTTTCCTTCAATGTCTCCAGTTTCCCATCCACCTCTACAGCATGCTTCCTTGTAGGTACAAATAAATTCACTTCATATTGTGTGTTACAACCAAAGTCAAATAGAATGATTAAAACTTGGATCAGTAAGAGTTAATTGTGATAATTGTTCTGTCTCACAATGATGCTACTAAAGTCATTGTCTGAGAATCCACTGTGCTAGTTAGGCTCATTGAGCCTTCTGTGCTATTGTTTAGATTCATTGAGCTTGGTGGTCTTCTGTGAAACTTTCCCTACTGGGCTGACAGTACTATGTAATTTGGAGGAGTCATATGTGGCTGCATATGTGCCCACATGGTTCAGCAGCTATAGATCTGGAACAATTTTGGGCTTAGCATTTTAATGAGGTTCGGTTGTGGAGGTGGGCCATTTCTATGTTGGAGGGTGCCAGGTGTGGCCACGGACCTTTAGGCACAAAGGGGAGTCTGCCTGCCCCCATTCTGAGTTTTGAGAAGGACCTAGACTTTTCTCCATGAGCTCCTGCCTACACCCCCTTCCCCACCACCAGTAACTAAACAGGAACAGCAGGGGCCTCCAGAACGGGCTCTAAATGTGCCAGCTACTGGTTCTGTTTTGATTCATCTATTCCCATATCACACAACTATTACCTATTTGTTATCACACCTGCTTTATACATTTACTCTCTCTCTTTCTCTTTCTCTCTCTGGTTCATATTCTTAAGGAATGACTGGCAGGACTCTGTTCCACAATCCAAGATGGTCTGTCTCTGGGGCTGAAGACAGTGGTCAGAACAGAAGCTTGGGCATTTCAGATTGGAGATGAGTGGTTCTGGCCTTTGCTGGCAGCCAGGCACTGGTTCTGGTTTATTTGTTTTGTTTTGGGGTCACATCAGAAGGTGCTTAGGGCTTACTTTTGGCACTGTATTCAGGGATCACTTCTGGTGGATCTCAGGGGGACATGTTAATAATGAGTCACTTATTTCCATGAGATTAGTTTTCCTTTTTTCCCTTTTTTTGAAGGAGTGGGGAGGGAGGGCTGTCCCACAAAAACAGTGCTCAGGGTTTACTCCTGTGCTCAGAGGACCCTACGCAGTGCTGGGGATTGAGTCAAGGTTAACTGTGTGCAAGGCATGAATCTTAACCTATGTACTATCTTTCCGACCTAAGTCTTTAAAGATATGTACCAGTTTTGCTGAAGTATTTTCTGCACCTTTGAGCAAGTTAGAAAAAGTTGTCTCTTCTCTTGGATATTTAGTTTAGGGAGTAGAGTATGGGATGGCTTCCCCTGGAAGGGCATAACCTGCCAAGAACCTTTCAGGCAACCTTTTATAATAATGATTCTCCACTGGAAGTGTGAAGGAAGTGCCTGTGAGAATTTCTTGGGTGTTGGCATGCTGTTTTCATGTTGACCCCAAAGGGGATATGATCTGAGGATCACTGCTTGAGGCCATTACCCAAGCCATCATCACCCTTTACAGTCTGGCCACCTCACTGTAGAGTAGTTGGGGTTCCCTTGCACCCATTATAACTGAGGCTGTTTGCACATGCTTAAGGATGGAGCATCCAGGTTAACTTTGGAACTTAAAAAGTTTCAGTGCCTTGCTGTTTCAGGCCTTAAGTTCAATTTTATTTTATTGTTATTATTTTTAATGAGTTCCTCTCAACTGTGCTCAGAGAATACTCCTGGCTTTGTGTTCAGAGATAACTCTTGTGGTCTTCAGGGGGCCATACGCAATGCCAGGAATAGGACCCAGGTCTGCTTGATCCAAGGCAAATGTCCTACTGGTATACTGTCTCTCTGGCCCCCTTAAGTGTTTTGGGAACAAGCTGGAGTCATAATCTCATAACTCATTCAGTTATGAGTCTGATCTCGTGCTGGAATTCAGAGATGAGGGAAATAGCTCCTGCTCTTATGAGCTTGCAGTCAGCCAGATCACGAGCTAAATGAGGAATAGGAAATGAGGATGCAAAGCTTGGGTATGGCAGAAGGGTGTGGCCCAGGGAGTGGGTGTTCTGGAAGGACTCCCTGGGGTAGAATGAGCCAGTGTCACCTCTACCTATGTCACTCACCTTGGTCACTATTATTATGAGCCTGCGTCTCCTTATGCCTTTCTACAATTTCTCCCTGTTGCACTGTAGCACTGTTCTCCCATTGTTCATCGATTTGCTCGAGCAGGCCCAGGAATGTGTCCATTGTGAGACTTGTTGTTACTGTGTTTGGCATATCGAATACGTCACGGGTAGTTTGCCAGGCTTGGCCATGCAGGCGAGATACTCTTGGTAGCTTGCCGGGCTCTCAGAGAGGGGTGGAGGAATTGCACTCGGATCGATCGGGTCGGCCGTGTGCAAGGCAAACGCCCTACTGCTGTGTTATCGCTCCAGACCTTCTTCTCCCTATGCTAGAGTTATTTTTCTAGATTCCTGGTACTCCGTTCCCAACCTCCCCTGGCTTCCCTTTCTTTTTCACTTTGTTTTGCTTTTGGGCCACACCTGGTGTTTTTCAGGAATCACTCCTGGTAACTCAGTGGACCATATTGGGATGCTGGGAATTGAACCCCAGTTGGCCACATGAAAAACAATCACCCTACCCTCTGTGCTGTCACCCTAGTCCATTCATGGTTTCTCACTGAGCTTTGAATCCAGTGCAGCTTTATCCATGACTTCAAGTGCGCCTCCCTCCTTTCTGCTCACTCTCCTCCAAACTATCTTTTTGGAACACCCCAAGCTTTCTCCTACTCAGTTTAAGACCTTCTCCCTGACCACAGAGCATCTCACAATTGACTCCTTATCCATTTTGGTTCAAGTGTCCCCTACTTTGAAAAATTTGTAATCACTGCCCCATTGAAAGGTGTCACCTTGATTCTGCATTAGTTGTGATTTTAGGATTTTTATTTTGTGTGTAATTTATGATATTCAACATTTTAAAAAGTGTGCCAGTCCAGGGCTTTTCAATTTCTAGACATAGCAAAAGGCCATGGTTGGAAGTGTGTCTTTCCTATACAAATAAACCAGTTCTGAATCTGGGGTCCCAACTAGGTCTGTATTTAACTCCCAGACCTAGGTTAGATCTCTAAACCAAGTTTCAAGTGTTATAATACAATATCTATCTATCTATCTATCTATCTATCTATCTATCTATCTACCTATCTATCTGAGTATCATAACTCAGTTGGTCATTTTTTTTTGTCACACTGTTGAGTCACACACCCTGGCTGTGCTTAGGGGCTACTCCTGACTCTGTGCTCACAGTTGCTCCCTGGTGGTGCTCAGGGGATCACATGTGGTTTGGGGATTTGAATGAGGATGAGGCTGCATTCACTGCCTACAAGCCAGTTGCGTTATGTCCTGTCCTATCTCTCTGGCCCTCAGTTTATTCTCTTGAAAGGCAGTTGGCAGCATCTAAGGTCTTGTTCACTTCCCTGTGCTTACTTCTTTCCTTTGCTCTATAAAATCCAGAGTTGGATGTGTCTGGATTCCTACTGTCCTTCAGGTGGGTGTGGGCATTTACTCAATGGGTGGTTTTCACCAAATAGATGAGTGGAATCTAATATTGCCTTGACCTAGACTGGCCATGCTACATTCCTCAAGGAGAGAAATGGGAAAAGGATGGGATGCTTCCATATAAAAAATATAAAAGCCCCAGTTACAAAAATTCTGCCGATCCTTGTGAGCACCCTCCAAGGGAAGGTGAAATGTACTTTAAGAGAACAAATCCACGGCTGGTATGATTCTTGTGGTAGAACACATGCTTCCCCTGTGTGAGGTCTTGGGTTAGATTCCACTCCTGCCCCAGCACACATGGCTTCTGAATACCCACCAGGGATGCACTGAGGGCAGGACTCTGCGATGGCCCATGGGTCCTGGGTTCTAGAATGAGCCCCTGGAAAATAACTGTTCCAGACTCAGAGTTGGAAACAGATACAGATGCTTCATGGAAACAAAGAACAGAGGAGAAAGAAAACTTGGGTGGGACTGAACATAGGACGAAATTAAGACAGATTCTGGCTCATTGTATAAAGAGTTTTAAAGGTAAGTTGAGTCTGTGTTTCTAATCAAGCCGATGGGTCTATTATAAAGTATTAGGGGATTCCCATTAGCTCCCCACAGATGTTCTGTTAATTTAGGGCCCTTTCAAGTTGCTAAGATAAGACTAACATCCTGTATTTCCAATTAGGTTGTTGGGGCTGTTCTCTTCCTTAGAAGTTTCTGCTTATTTAAGATATGCAAGTTGCTTATTTAATTATTTACCTTGGAGCAGCCTGTTGTTATCTTCAGGTCTCTTGTGAGCCTGCCCAAGGCCTGGGGCATAATTTATCCAGTTGTTTCAGGGCATAGCCTTGGGAGACTATGGACTTTCTCAGTGAGGGGGTAGGGAGAGGGAGAGGGTGAGGGAGAGGGAGAGGGAGGGAGGGAGAGAGAGAGAGACAGAGAGAGAGAGAGAGAGAGAGAGAGAGAGA
>JAOXYA010496627.1:0-14894 GCA_028565675.1 Sorex palustris | reverse complement strand
AGAGAGAGAGAGAGAGAGAGAGAGAGAGAGAGAGAGAGAGAGAGAGAGAGAGAGAGGAAAGAGCTGCCTGCCATAGAGGCAAGTTGAGATGGGAGGTGGAGGCTGGAGGGAGGGTGATGGACGGGAAATTGGGGAGGCTGGTGCTGAGAAATGAACACTGGTGGAGAGATGGGTGTTGGAACACTGCACGACTGAAACCCAATCATAAACAGCTTTACAATGCCTGGTGATTCAATAAAGATATTAAAAAGTAACATAAAATCTATTTTGAAAAATAGAGTGCTGAGACCACTGTCAGAAGGACTGAGCACTTGTCTTGCATGCAGGAGGTCTGGTTTAAATCCTGGGACCCAATAGTACCTGAGCCCAGTAACAACCCTTGAACAAATCCCAGTATGAACCAATAACACTCCATCCCCCACCAAAAGGGCAGAGAATCTTTAGTTTTTTTGGTTTGTTTGTTGGGGGGGGGGCATGTCTAGGGTGTTCAGGGCTGACTCATGGCTCTGTGCTCAGAGATCACTCTTGACAGGTCTCAGGAGACCATTTAGTGCCCAGGGTCAGCTACGTGCAAGGTAAATGCCAAAATCCCCAGACTAGGGGCTGGAGTGATAATACAGCGGATAAGACATTTGCCTTGCATGCAGCCAACATCCCATATAGTCTCCTGAGCACCACCAGCAGTGATTCCTGAGTGCAGAGCCAGGAATAACCCCGGAGCATCACCGGGTATGACAAAAAAAAAAAAAAATCTAAATCCCCGGACTATCTCTGGCCCACAGATATTTCTCCAAAGAAAACACACAGATAGCACCTGACAGGAGGTTGAGGAAAACAGCCAGTCACAGCCATGGAGAGAGAGCTTTACTGTCTCAAGCCCATGAGAACGGGCTATTGTGAAAAACAAGACCAGCAAGGGCGGGTGAGGATGTGGAGGAAAGGTCACAGCGCGTTGGTGGGAGTGAGTGGGAGCAGTCGGCTCAGAAAACAGTATGGTGAAAAATACCAAGACTAGAAATAACCTTCGGACCTGGCCATTCCACTTGGCGATATTTATCGGAAGGATACAAAATCCCCGACTCGCAGAGACCATCCACAGCCCTAGCGGGTCACTGCGGTGTCGTGTATAATAGCCAAGCCTTGGAAACAAGCCAGGGCTCACTGATGGACACGCGGATGAAGAAGATGGGGCACACGGCCCCGAGTGATAGCACAGCGGGGAGGGTGTTTGCCTCCACGCGCGGCAGACCCGGGTTCGATCCCCGGCATCCCACATGGTCCCCTGAGCACTGCCAGGAGTGATCCTTGAGTGCAGAGCCAGGAGTGACCCATGAAAACCGTTGGGTGTGGTCCAGGGACAAAAGAGGCCTTTATTTGGCACCATTGAATGAACAGGAGGGGGTCAGATTAGTGAATAAGTGTGAAGGAGAAAGACAAATTAAGCATTTATATATGCAATAGAAATCGCAGGGGGCCAAGTCAAACAAACAACAAACCTGAGGAATTAGATTACCAGAGCGGGAGGCGGGAACGGAACCCGGTCCCAAAGGACTGAGGAAAGGGATATTGGTCCTCAGGGTTTGGCATGGTGTAGTGACGTACATCTGAAAAGGCATGGAGCTATACTCTTAAAACACTCTTGTAAGCCAAATAAAAAGATGTCTTGTGGGGCTGGAGCAATTATACACCGGATAAGGTGCTGGCCTTAAAAGCAGCTGACCCGGGTTCAATCTCCGGCACCCCATACAGTCCCTGAATGCAGAGGCAGGATTAAGCCTGTGACACAGCTTGGTGTGCCCCCCCCCAAAAAAAAAAGAAGAGGGAAGAGAAATAGTATTGTGGGTAGGGGGCTTGCCTTGTACGCTGCCAACCTGGGTTCGATTTCCAGGCATCCCATAGGGTACTCCAAGCCCACCAGGTGTGATCCCTGAACACAGAGCCAGAAGTAACCCCTGATCATCACCAGGTCTGACCCATAAAATGAAAGAAAAAGTCTTGTGGGGCTGGAGTGATAGGATAGTGAGAAGGATGCTTGCTTGTGTGTGGCTGATCCGGGTTGGCCCTCCAGCACTCCATAGCGTCCTGCCAGGAGTGATTCCTCAGTGCAGAGCCAGGAATAAGCCCCGGGCACAGCGGGCTATGCCCCCGCCCCAAGATTTTTTTTTGTTTTGCTTTTGGGGTCACATCCGGCAATGCACAGGGGTTACTCCTGGCTCTGCACTCAGGAATTACTCCTGGTGGTGCTCAGGGGATCATATGGAATGCTGGGAATCGAACCCGGGTTGGCCACGTGCAAGGCAAACATCCTACCTGCTATCACTCCAGCCCCTATAAATTCAATTTTTAAAAAAGGTGGTGTATGTGGGAGGACATTAGTGGAGGGAAGTGGACACTGGTGAAAGGAAGCACTGTACACCGGGAACCCCATCACGAGTAACTTTGTCATTTCATGGTGACTGAATGTTTTTAAAAATTGCATTCGGCTGCCCAGGGTGGGTGTCCAGCACCACATGGTCCCCTGATCAGCACCATACCCTCAGACCCTCACACTGAGCTACCAGCCTGTTGGCTGAGACTCTCTAGCAGGACCCCCTGGCCTCCTGGGCACCACTTGGAAGCCCTACCCCCACCAAAAGAAAGAAAAAGTATACACACACGGACTCGGGGGACAGTACAGCAGGTAAAGTGCTTGTCTTGTATAAGGACAATCCGGGTCCCAGTGGTGACCTCTGAGCACAGAGATTGGAGTGAGTCCTAACCACTTACTGGGCATAACCCAGAACCAAACGATAAAATAATATCGGGGGCCTAGAGGGATAGTTCAGCTGTTATCGCTCTTGCTAGCTTGATCCTTGGCACCTCCTCTGGTCCCCCAAGCCCTGCCAGGAGAGACCCCTGAGCACTTCAGGGTGTGACTCCCAGGCCTGGACAGCCTCTGCAGCCACACTCAGGGCACTTGTCAGGAAGCATGGAGCACCCGCTGGGGAACACACAGGGTCCCAGCACTCAGCCCCTCCTCACCCTGTGACTGAGGACAAGGCCTGGGCCTCCCACTGTGAGGACTCATGGACCGAGTGGCCGCTGAGGAGTGATGGAGAAGAGATCTAGCATCCAGCCCAGACCCTGGAGTGGGGAAGGGGTCTGGCAACGATGCGATGCGCTCTTTCCTGGACCCAGGGGACCCCCGTGACTGCTCAAACACAATGCTCTCCACCTTGGCACCGACTGGCAAAGTCCCTGCCTGCCCTTTGGGAGCCGCAATATTCAGTGTGGACTGTCCCCCACTCGCCCCACCAAGCAAGGCCAGGCTCCAGGGGGGCAGACCTTTTCGGGAGCCCCAGGGGTGGGGGTGGTTTCTGGTTCATACCCAGAGGGGCTCAGGGGATGCTGTTGGTGCATGTGGTGCCAGGGCTAGCACGGGGGCAGGCAACGAATGGGCCCAGGGGCCCTGCCCGTGGCATCAGGGTCCACCACATACCAGCCCAGAAAAATCTGTCATAGGCAAGCAGCAAATCACAAGCAAGCAGCAAATCATGTGATGTGGGCCATGGGTTGAGGGAGGGGAGGGGGGCCCAGGGGTCATGGGAACATCCCAGCAGAGAGGTGAAGAGGCTGCTGTGTGGGTGGCAGGTAGGCATGGGGTGGGTGCTGGGAGTCCCCAGGAGAGGGGCTAGAGCACAGCGGGTAGGGCGTTTGCCTTGCACGCAGCCAAGCCGGGTTCAATCCCCGGCATCCCATATGGTCCCCCGAGCACTGCCAGGAGTAATCCAGGAGTAATTCCTGAGTGCATGATCCAGGAGTAACCCCAATGCATTGCTGAGAGTGACCCCAAAAAAATGCAAAAAAAAAAAAAAAGAATTTCAGCATTCCCAGGAGAGAGTGGGCAGCGCGGAGGGCTGCAGGGCACCAGAAGAGAAGTCTGGGAACGGGGCAGAAGGGGTAAGCACTGAAGCGGGCAGGTTCCAGGCAACCCAGGAGGAAGCACACGCAGGACTTCCTGTTCTCAGTGCCAGCTCAGCTGCCTGCCACGTGGACGGTGGCCTGGGACGGGGCCTGGACAGGAGAGGGTGCGGGAGCGGGGTTGGGGTGAGGCCGGGCATGGGCATCGGGGGTGCAGTCTGGCTGCACCAAGAGCAGGTAGGGAGGGCCAGGCGGACAGGCCCAGGGCCTGGGGAGAGGGCTGGCGCCCTGTGGCTCTGTCCCTCCCGGGTTAATGACAACGACAGGCCTCCGTCCAGCTCCTCCCTTCGGCTGGCCCTGTCGCAATCACCAGGGTCCCCAACTGCTCAGCAGCTCCTCCCCCTGCTGCCTCTTTCTGGGAAAGGCTGCCATCCTCTGGGAAGCCACCCGGGCACCCACTTAACCCTCTCCTTGACCAAGGCACCCAACTTCAGCCCCTGCCATCGGGGTTCAGTCACACACAAAAAAAGCCTTAGAAGGTCCAACCCTGACCTTTCCAAGCCCTCCTCTGCTCCACTTTTTTTTTTCTTTTGCATTTTTTTGGTGTCACACCTGGTGATGCACAGGGGTTCCTCCTGGCTCTGCACTCAGGAATTATCCCTGGTGGTGCTCAGGGGACTATATAGGATGCTGGGAATCGAACCCAGGTTGGCCACGTGCAAGGCAAACACCCTACCCGCCGTGCTATCGCTCCAGCCCTCAACCCATGGCAGCAAAGCACATTCCTGGAGCCGAGGCTGGGTCGCAGGCCTAAGGCCCTCAGTTAGATCCCTGGCACTGCCCCATATGCTGAGGGTGCTCCCAGCGGCACAAGTCTCTGGGGCCAGAGAGTCCAGTGGGGAGGGCGCTTGCCTTGCACATGGTCAGCCTGGCATTCCCATATGGTCCCCAGATCACCTCCAGGAGTGATTCCTGAATACAGAATCAGGAGGAACCCCTGAGCCTCGCCGAGGGTGGATCCCAAACAAAACAAACAACAGGTAAGCCACATTTGGTGGACCACAACCCTGAGTGTTGCCCCAATGTCCCCCCACCACACACACACACCACATCACTTATCCTAACTATAATAAAGGAAGGGAAGGAGGAAAAGAATAAGTAAATAAAGGAAAAGAGTTAAAAAAAAAAACAACAAAACATCAAGTTACTAAAGCATCATCTATGATGATGGCGTCTGCAAGTCAGGCCCTCTGAAAACCAAGTCCAAAAGCACATCGTGATGCTGCCTCATGAGAATCCACCAGCAGAAACCCCTCGGTACACCCCAAGAAGATGAAACCACAGGCTGACTCATGGAAAACTATGCAGCCAGAAAAAAAAGAACCATCTCAGGTACCAGGTCTCAACACCCAGAGAGCCAACTCATAATGTGCCCAAATAGTCATTTAATGGCAGAGGAAACAGGCAATGTGACAACCGTGGCTACAAACACCAAAACAGGGATCAGGAATGTGACTCAGTGGTAGATCAGTGTCCTTGCATGCAGGAGGCCCTGGGTCTCCTGCCCTGCCACACACAAGTTTAACAACAGAACTACAGGGCTGGGTTAGAGATTTAGTTCACAGGGCTGAGCACATGCACTGCATGCAGGAGGCGCAGGTCTGACCAACGTCCCCACCCACGGCACCGCTGGGAGTCACCTCTCAGCACAGAGCTGGCTCTGGGCCCTGAGCACCCCTGGGTGTGGCTTCACTCCAAAACCACCACCTCGACAATACCATCATCCCTCCTGTGGAGAGCGCAGAGGGGGGTAGGATGTTATTATCTATCCTCTTTCCCAGAAAGCAGCTCATTAACGTTTCAAAACACAGGGTCTGAGCATAGCATAGCAGGTAGGGCGCTGGCTTTGGCTGCTGACCAGGGTATCTGACACCACACAAGACCACCTCTCCCCCGCCAGCCCCGCCAGCCCCGCCAGGAGTGATTCCTGAGCACACAGAGCCAGGAGCAAGCCTGGAGCCCCGCCAGGTATGGCCCCACAACAAAACAATAAGTAGAATAAAAATTTCAAAATTTTCCCTCCGGGCTCTCACAGGAAGTCTTTAGGACTCAGCTTTGTGGGAAGGGAGTGTCGCCCGCTGGGCTAGAACCCCAGGAGCAAGTCTCCTTCCTGGTTCTCCCAGGGGTTCCCCTGGGTCAGAGGAGGCACAGGGAGCAGATCCCAGGGCTGGCACTGGAGCTTCAAGCTCACCAGACCTTAAGCCCACAGAGTCCCCTCAGGACAGAGGGCCAACTCCATGGGAAAGATAGCCTTGGTAAGACCTTTTGGTTTCGGGGCTGGAGCAATAGCACAGCGGGTAAGGTGCTTGCTTTGTAAGCAGCTGACCAAGGTTCGATCCCCAGCACCCCATAGGGTCCCCCGAGCTATGTAGGAATGATCTCTGAGTGCAGAGCTAGGAGTAAGCCCTGAGCATAGCTGGGTGTGCCTTCCCCCTCCCCAAATACACAGATTTTTCACTGTGGGTCCAGAGGATAGGACCTTGGATGGATGCCTGCCTACCTTGTGCCCACCCAAGGTCAGTTCCTGGCACCACACGGTCTCCAGCACTGCCCAGTACAGCCTTGGTGGCCCCCACCTCCCCCTGAGCACCACTGGGTGTGGCCCTGGGGGGGTCCCTAGCACCCTCCAGCTAGTCCAGGAGATCTGCAGCACTGTAGGGCTGGGACAGTGAGGACCAGGCTCTGGGGCTCTTGCATTAAACCTCTGGCCCTGAGGGGCCAGAGTGATAGTACTGTGGGATGCGGCTGACCCAGGTTGGGTCCCTGACATTCATTCCCATATGGTCCCCAGTGACTGCCAGAAATAATTCCTGAGTGCAGTCAGGAGTAACCCCTGAGCCTCATCGAGTGTGACGCAAAAAGCCAAATAATAAATAAATAAATAAATAAAACTCTGGAGACTGGAGCGATAGCACAGCGGGTACGGTGTTTGCCTTGCACACAGCCAACCTGGGTTTGATTCCCAGCATCCCATATGGTCCCTCGAGCCCTGCCAGGTGTAATTCCTGAGTGCAAAGCCAGGAGTAACCCCTGTGCATCGCTGGGTGTGACCCAAAAAGCAAAAAAATTAAAAATAAATAAATAAGTAAAACTGTCCCTGTTGACAGAGAATGGCCAGTATGGCCCCAGAACTCTCTAAGCGCTGCTTGGGGAAGGGCTGCCCCCCAGAGTCTGGATGAAGAGACCCCCCCCACACACACACGGCTGAAAGAAGACCACCAGAGTCCAAAGTCTCCTCTCTGAAAGCCCCAGACTCCAGGAATCAGCCCAAGGAATCAGTTTCCCCAGGCAACTGGAGGCCCACCTTGGGGTCTCCAATACCTGCTGACATCAGTGGGGGTGTAAATCTCTCTCCCTTAGGGACTCTCACCTTCCATCTTCATAAAACTCTATGACTTTACTACTCGTCTACTCCTGAAATCCTGAAATTTCCGTGAGACAGACAATGGCCCTAGAAAATCGAGATTTGGGTTTCAGCTGAGATCTCAAAGGGGGGCAGCCGTTCCCACACCCTAAAGTTACTGCCATGTCTCCAGCAGGACTGCCCAGTCAAATATTTGTGGATTTTCTGGAACAATTTCTCCAAACTGTAGCACACCAGATTGGACGGGATGTAACACAGAAACCAACTTATCTCTGGACGAATGGAAACATTGACACAGAAGCCTGAACTTGAAACAACAGCTTAGGAAGTCCTCAGACAAGGACTTAATGTCCCCAGGGTGAGATACAACAATTTTCACACACTTTCTCTTGTGGAAATAGTTTTGAATCATCCTGTTAGCCATTTAGTGTTAACAAGCAATGTAAAATAAATTATAGGGGCTGGAGCGATAGCACAGCAGGTAGAGCATTTGCCTTGCATGCGGCTGACCAGGGTTCCATCCCCAGCATCCCATATGGTCCCCCGAGCACCGCCACGAGTAATTCCTGAGTGCAGAGCTAGGAGTGACCCCCAAGCATTGCCGGGTGTGACCCAAAAATAAAAAATTAAAATAAAATAAAATAATTATGGGCCTGCTTAGGGGGGCAGGTTTGAGGGGTGGTTGGGAAAGTGGGGTTAATGGTGGAGGGAAGGTGACCGTGGTGGTGGGATTGAGTTTGGGATATTGAATTCCAGGAACAAATTATCACGAACAACTCTGTAAGCCATGCTCTGTAAATAAAGATGGGAGAAAAACAAGAAAAACACTATGGTCGTGAGCACTTCCAGGACCCCAACAATACAAATAAATCAATAATAAAAAAGATAAAAAGAAAGCTGGGTTGAAGATGAGAGTGAGGAAGGGGCCGCCTCTTTTCTTCCCGGAAGAACCATCAGTTCCCTTCTGCCCGCGAACTGCATTGCCCTGAATAGCGGGCTGGCAGGGACCCTCACTGGGCAGATCAGGGGGTCTCAGGAGGGGTTTCTACAGGCCACCCAGTAGTGCCAGGCACGCCCCCCTCACCTGGTTCTGTGTTCAGGAGTCACTTCTGGTGGTGCCAGGATTTGAACCAGGGCAACAGCCGTAACCATATGCTAGGCAAGTGCCTTCACCCTTCCAACCAGCTCTCAGGGCCCCCAGAAGTAGTTTTTGGGCCTTTGTTTTCGTCTGTCTCCCCCCCATTATTATTTTATTTATTTAATTTTTTTTGCTTTTTGGGTCACACCCGGCGATGCACAAGGGTTACTTCTGGCTCATGCACTCAGGAATTACTCCTGGCGGTGCTCAGGGGACCATATGGGATGCTGGGAATCGAACCCCGATCGGCCGTGGCCGCGTGCAAGGCAAACGCCCTACCTGCTGTGCTATCGCTCCAGCCCTTATTATTATTATTATTATTTTGGAGGGCTTCTCTTGAGTGGCAGGAGGAGGAGGTTCATGGATAATGCAGTGCTCATGGGTAACTCCTGGCCTGGTGCTCAGGAATGGCTCCTGGAGGCTAGTGGTGCTGGCAGTGGTGGGGTACCATATAGGCTGCTAGGGATAGAACCCAAGTCAGCCTCGAGCAAGGTGAGCACTCTACCCACTGCACTACCTTCCGGGCCCTGTTTGTGGGGTCCCACTCGGCGGCGCTTAGGGCTAATCTCTGCACTCTGCACTCAGGCTCACTCCTGGTGGGGCTCAGGAGACCGTAGGCAGTGCTGGGAACTGAACCCGGGTTGGCTGCATGCAAGGCAAGTGGCCTGCCTGCTGTACTATCACGCCAGCACCCCCAGAAGCAGTTTGGCGACTGCCTGAGGGAGGTGGGCAGGAGGTGGGTCCATGGTAAGCAGGAACTGGCAGGGGTCCATGGCAGGCAGGGGCTGGTAAAGTCGGGTCCACCCTGCCCTCACTCCCCCTTTTTTTTTTCTTTTTGGGTTACATCCAGCAATGCTCAGGGGTTATTCCTGGCTCTGCACTCACAAATTATTCCTGGTGGTGCTTGGGGGACTATATGGGATGCCGGGGATCGAACCCAGGTCAGCTGTATGCAAGGCAAATGCCCTACCCGCTGTGCTATCGCTCAGGCCCCATTTTTTTTTCTTACTCCCTTTTCCAGCAACATGACCCCTGCCCGGGCAGGGTGGTAGAGGCCTCTCTACTCAGGCTCCTCCCCCTCCGTGGCTCTCTTTTTTGCTGGGGGAGATGGGGGAGCACTGGGTTGGAGTCTGCCGGGGGACACACAGATGGGGTGCAACTCCCATAGGCGTGAGCACTGCCTGGGGAGCCCCAACCAGTTCCCACTCATCTTTGCGGGGAGGGAGCAGTTACAGTGCTCAGGGGGCCCCGGGTCAACAGGATCAGGGCGGTGCTAGGGCAGCCCAGGGTGGCGGGAGTGGACCTGGGTGGGAACACGTCAGCCATGTGCCCACTGTCCTACCTCGCGGGCCCTGGGGCAGTTCGCTATTTGGCCGGAGCTCTCTGGGGGACAGGGGGGCCACCTGACTCTCCTAGAACCCCTCTCACGACTCGACGGAGCCTTTATTTTATTTTATTTTTTTTTGCTTTTTGGGTCACACCCGGCGATGCACAGGGGTTCCTCCTGACTCTGCACTCAGGAATTACTCCTGGCAGTGCTCGGGGGACCATATGGGATGCTGGGAATAGAACCCAGGTTGGCTGCATGCAAGGCAAACACCCTACCCCCCAGGGATATCGTTCCAGCCCCTCGACGGAGCCTTTAAACACCCAGGCAACACTCTGCCTGCCCCCCGCTTGCTCTGTGGGTGCCATCGAGATCGGAGGATTGAGACTCCTTTTGGGCTGGTTGGTTTGTTTCTGGGCCACACCCGGTGGTGCTCAGGGCTGACGCCTGGCTTGCACTCAGAAGTTGCTCCTGACGGGACTCAGGGTATGGTATGGAGACGAAACCTGGGTCTGCCGCATGCAAGGTACGTGTTCTGCCCTCTGTACTCTCTCCCATCCCCTGGGGTGAGCCGCCCTTGACCAGGCCCTGGGCTGAGCAGGTTTGCAATCCAGACGGAGAGAATCTGGGTGTTGAGAACAACAAAGAGGCTGGCTGAGGTGTCACTGCCCCCACGCCCCCAACCCTGGTATCTGAACCATCACCAGACACGGCTGCTGCTGGCAGGCCCTTACCCTGCCTCAGTTTCCCTATGTGCATGGGCATAAAGCATTGCTCTCTGATTTCTTTTCTTCTTCTTCTTTTTTTTTTTTTGCCACACCTGACAATGCTCAGGGCTCACTAGTGGTGGCTCTGCACTAGTGGTGGTTCTTCGGGGACCATATGGGATGCCGGGGATCGAACCCAGACTGGCCACGTGCAAGGCAAACACCCTTCCTGCTGTGCTTTTTCCCCCAGCCCAGAAAGAGCAGGAGAGCCAGAAAGCTCCTGTGACCTTCGGGATGAGCCTGTGGCCCCCCGGGGCCTGGCCAGGGTTCCAGGGTACGGTCAGAGAGCTGGGGTCCAGGCCTGGGAGTGTCTCACCGTGCCCTGGGGTGCTGGTAACACAGGCAGACCCGAGCCTTTCGGTGCATCAGTCTTCTCAGGGGCTACCCACAACCCCCTCATCAGAAAGATAGAAAAGTGCTCCCTTAATTGGTCCTCCGGGGCCCAGCGGGAGGCAGAAAACCCCAGTGCAGGGGCGGGTGTGGGAGGGGCGTTGGAGAGAGCCAGAGCAGGCCTGGGGCTGCCCTCCCCACAGAGCAGCTTCTCTGGTGTCTGGGCCCCACTCCAGGAGGCCTCAGGGGACAGCTGGGGACACAGTGAGACAGCCACATCACCCCCCCTCCTTGCTGGCATCCAGCTGGGAACACACAATGAACCGCTTCTTCTTCCCCTCCCCCACCACGTGGGAGCCCCAAGAAGGCCTGAGGGGCCCCAGGCATAGGTTCCTGGGGGTGGGGGGTGGCCCAAGGTCCCTCAGAAGCAGGGAGGGGGTTCAGCCTCCCGCTGAAGGGCCTGGAAAGTCCCTCCTGGGATTCCCTAAGTGACCCTGGTTCGTGGTAGGGTCCCAGACTCCACTGGAAGGCAAGCCCACAGACCAGCGGGTGCTGCTGGCCTGGCCTCCTGTGGCTCCTCACCCGGGCCTGTGTGGTGACCGGGTGCTCTCTGGGGCAAGGGAGAGTTCCAGTGAGTGCCCCCACAGGCCGTGCGGCTGGCTCCAGGCCCTTTGGGACACGCTTTTGGGCTTTCTCAAGAGGGAGGGAAGGGGTCTGAGCAATAGCACAGCGCGGAGGGTGTCTGCCTTGCACACAACCGACCCGGGTTCAATCCCCGGCATCCCACATGGTCCCCCAAGCACCGCCAGGTGTAATTCCTGAGTGCAGAGCCAGGAGGAACTCCAGTCATCAGGTGTGACCCAAAAAGCAACGAAAGAAAAAAAAGAGAGAGAGGGAAGGCAAACCCAGGAGATAATACCCATGCCAGGACCATGGGCGAGGCACTGGCCATGCATGCAGACCACCCCACTGTCCCCGGCACCCCATATGGTCCTCTGGTCCTCAAGTCTGCCAGGAGTGTTTTCTGAGCATGGAGCCAAAAGTGTGCACTGCTGGGTGTGGCCCTAAAAAAGTGTGTGTGTGGCGGGGGGGGGGGGTAGTGTACAGTTAAAGCTGCAGAGCTACTGAGAGAGCCCACAGCTGGGGAAGGGGTGGCCAGCAGAGGAGCGTGGGTCCTCCTGGAAGCGACCTGCCTGCCAGGACGGAAATGCTTCTTCATGTCTCTGCCTGTAGGTGACCAAAGCACTGACCACCACTGTGGCCAGTGGCCAGAAGGATAATCCAGTGGGCAAGGCACCTGCTGGGCAGCTTTCCCAGAGCAGACCCCCAGCACTGCCTACAGGGGGTGAAGACCCCCTGTAGGTGCCCGGAGCACACCCTGAGTGCCATCATGAGTGGTCCCTGAGTATACGGACAGGCCCTGAGCACTGCTGGGTGTGGCCCAACCTTTCTTACATCCCCCCCCCCCAAAAAAAAAACAAACAACAACAACAAAAAAATGAAAACCCATTTCGTGGCCGGAATTCACCTGGTCAGGGTTTGCCAGAGACTCTGAGCCTTTGCCCACGGCAACTGCAGTGGGGAGAACCCGCAGTCCCCCACACCTGTGGCCTCACAGCCTCTGTCTTTGTGGGGACTCGGTGTCTGTGGCCTGCGACCCGTGCCATCAAGCCAGGGTGTGGCTTGGTTTCCTTCAGCTTCGCCTGGCTCTTGCATGCCTCAATTCTGCTCTGGACTCCATCCTGCCCCCTGGGTGAGGCCTGTGGGGATGGGGAGAAGCAGGTACACCGGGGTGGCAGCAATTCATGGGGACCTGACCCCAGGCCCACTCTGGGGACACTGGGCAGGCTTCTCAGGAGAGAGGGCACCTGGCCCAGCTTGTCGAGGTCTTTCAAAGACAATGAAGTGGCTGGAGCGATAGCACAGCAGGTAGGGCGTGTTTACCTTGCACGCGGCCAACCCGGGTTCGATTCCCAGCATCCCATATGGTCCCCCCGAGCACCGCCAGGAGTGATTCCCGAGTGTAGAGCCGGGAGTAACCCCTGAGCATTGCCAGGTGTAACCCAAAAAGAAAAAAAAATTTGGAAAAGAAAAAACAAACAAACAAAAAGGTGTTAACCCTGAGCACTGCCCTGTGTGCCCAAAAACAAAAGGAAGAAAAAAAATTAGTCTGAACAGTACATGTATCTGTACATGTATCAGTACAGATCTCTCCTGTACTGATAATGCACTGTCCAGATGTCAGGGAATAGAAAATATAAATTATCCATCTTAAATCACAGCTAGAAAATTTTTTTTAAAAAAGGAAATTTTAGAAATCTATTGAATGTTTCTTAAATCATTTCCACAGAAAGGGAAGTATTATTAAAGATTATATTAACAATAAATGTAATAATCTTCAGGTTTGTTTTAACAGCTTACCATTGATTTACATTTTTGTGGAATTTCAGGAACTTAGCGTTACTCACCCAGATGATCTAGGTGATCTATATGTAGATAGGTGTCACCACATCCACAATAAGTTTTTTTAAAAAAGATCTCTCATATGTTAGATTTTTAAAAAAGAAACACAGTAAAGGAACAACAAATGGTCAAAGACATCATAACCAGAGATTTTTCCTATGAGGTTATGTGGGATGTGGGGAGGGGTGGTAGGAGGAGCCCTTGGGACACTGAAGGGAAGTGATCTCTCTGGTGATGGTTGTGGTGTTGAAATGATGTATGCATTAAAAATATAATTAACAGTATTCTACATCCTGGTACATTGATAAAAATGACTAAAGTTAAGGAAGTGTGGAAAGAGCTTAAAAAAAATAGTGAACTTTTAGCAGGTTTCTGAAACATAAAATATATCTAGCAATAAGGTACTCCGTTGATAAAATAAGGCAGTAAGACTGTAGTCTAGAGGCTGGAGCAATAGCACAGCTGGTATTTGCCTTGCACACGGTCGACCCGGGTTCGATTCCTAGCATCTCATATGGTCCCCTGAGCACTGCCAGAGGTAATTCCTGAGTGCAGAGCCAGGAGTAACCCCAGTGCTTTGCCTGGTGTGACTCCTCCAAAAAAAGGAAAAGAAAAAAAATAGCATGTAGTCTAATGTCAGAAAAGGAAGTAATATTGAGGAAAACCTTTTGTGTCCCTAAAATTGTAAATTTCAGTAGTTGAAACTTAGTATCAGTGAAAATAAAGGAATAGACTGATGCTGTCTTCCCTCCACAACTTCTTTAATGCTTTCCCACAGTAGAGTGAGGGACATTTTCTCTCTGGAGAACCTGAATCTAAGGGGCTGGACAAACAGGCACAGGAAAAGTGTGATGTGTACAACTGAAAAGAAAAATAAGAATTCAATTATTGAATTCAGAGACCCTCAACTACTCTTCTGCCTCCTGAAATATAGCAAACAAATTTTTTAAGAGAAATAAAAATAGATAGTGAATTGTTGTGGAGAAGACTTCCCTATTTTCAAATTAGATAGGTACTTGGTTGTCATTACTGTTTATGAAATATAAAATATACACTGCTCGACCTGCACACATGCAAACACACACATAGGTTTAAGAATATTGCAGAGAGATTCATTAGGTCCTATAAAATAGATGAGGATTTGAGACTGCATTACAGCATTAGAATTCTTTTGTGTGTGTGTCGGGGGAGGGGAGTTGGGTCATGCTCAGCAATATTTAGGGGTTACTTTGGCTCTGCATTCAGGAATTATTCCTGGAGGGGATCAGGGAACATACGGGATGCTGGGCATTGAACCTGAGTCAGCGACATGCAATGCAAATGCCCTACCAGCTGTACGAACACTCTGGTTCCATTATTAGACTTTTTAACAGTAACTATCTAATTGTATGTTAGTGAAAGGAAAGTATACCCAGACTTGTATGTTTGAAAAAATTCCCCCACGTCCCTACACTCACTTTTTCTTTTTCCCTCTCAATGTCTGAGATTATGTCAGGAGAAATAATGACCTTCAAGAATCTGGGGAGCTTGTGAAGAATGAAAGTG
>JAOXYA010496617.1:0-14897 GCA_028565675.1 Sorex palustris | reverse complement strand
ATATATATATATATATATATATATATATATATATACACAATATGTATATATATCGAATGTATATGTGGTGGGAATTAGCCCAGAGTCTTATGTGTGTATGTGAAGCATGCTCTCAAGGCAGCTTTAACCCCAGCTAAAAAAGCAAAAAGGAAGAACATTTTGACACAGGCTTGAAGACTTATGCTAAGTGAAATGAATCATGCACCAAAGGACAGATGCTGTGTGATCTCGCTTATCAGGTACCTAATTCCAGTTCACTGAGAAAGCAAAATGGTAGTTTCTTGGGTCTGAGGGGAGGGAGGAATGGAATGCTCTCTTGTGGGGATAGGACTTCACTTTGGAATAATGAAAGGTCTCAGAAGCTATGAACAGTGGCCAAGGTTGGCACAACAAGGAGAACACAGTGACACTGAGCTCTGTACACTTAAAAATTATTTCAAGGGGGGCTGGAGCAATAGCACAGCAAGTAGGGCACTTGCCTGGCACAGGGCCAATCTGCTTTTGATTCCCAGAATCCCATATGGTCCCCAAGCACTGCCAGCAGTAATTCCTGAGAGCAGAGCCAGGAGTAAGCCCTCAGCATGGTGGGCATGGCCCCCAAACAAACAAACAAACAAACAAACAAAAATATTGATTTTGTTGGTAAAATTATTTTGTTGGGTCTTTGGGTTTGTACCACACCTGGCAATACTCAGGGTTTACTCCTGACTCTGCACTCAGGGATCACTGCTGGCAGGGGTTGGGGGACCATATTTGGTGCCTTGGCTTAAACCTAGGCACCCTACCTGCTGTACTTCTCTAGTCCCTTGATGGTAAAAAGTTATGTGTATTTTACTGCAACTCAATATATAAAAACCACTTAAAGATAAATATCACTGTATCACTGTTCATCTATTTGCTCGAGTGGGTGCCGGTAATGTCTTCATTCGTTCCTGTCACGTGCTAGTGTAGCCCGATGGTGTACTGGGGGCTCTTTCAGGGTCAGGGGAATGAGGAACATCATTGTTACTGTTTTTGGCATATCAAATACGCCACGGGTAGCTTCTTTTGGGGCGGCCTCTAATTGCCTTTACAGGTGTTCCCAGTTCTACCAAATGCAAGCTTTTGGTCGACTGGCATGTTGTAACGATCTGCATACTGACAAACACGCACCTGCCTGCATCTCTGGGTAGCACCTGTGACATCTGCGGCCTCAGGTTTATCAACTTGAGGTTGATGGAGTGCCCCCAGAGGTTGCTGAGCAGGACCTATTGCGTAGGGTCTGTGCCAGGTCGAACACCTGCGCCGAGTCCCAGGTCATCTGGTGGTTGGTTGACAGCACTCTGAAGTGGATGAGCCACTGTGCACACTGCCACCACAGCTCGATGATGCGATACGATACATAAGAAGTGAGAAATGAAATGGTAGGCTGTGGCGAAAGCAGGCCCGTGCATAGGCCAGGAGCAGGCAGGATGCAGGGACGGCATTTGGTGCACAGGGAGTGACCTCCCCAGGCTCTTCCAGGACAATAGGAGAAGGATGGGTGATGCCCGCCCCCCCCGTCCTCTGATCTCTCCCTTCACGGTGCAGTCGTAGTCGTCCTTACTGCCGGCAGTAGTCTCAGTCATCAGAGTTCCATCATCCTAGTCTCCTCACGGACCTCAAAGTTTCCAAAGTCTCAGTTTTCCTCCTCGTCTTCTTGTTGTCTTCTCTTTGTTGCTGTACTCTCTTTCTATATTCTTCCGTTGTGCTCTGCTCCTGTGTGTGCCGTTGTGCTCTTTTCTGTCTCTGTCTTTTGTTCGTGCCATTGTACTCTGTCTCCTGTCAGTGCCATTGCCTTTCCTTCAGTCTCTGTCTCATAAAATTGTAAAAACTATCATACCAGAAAAAAAGGGGGAAACCAGGGGCTGGGAAGGAACTGGTTGGCAGAGCACAAGTGCAAACTCTGAGTTCCATCCCGGGCATAATCTTCAACCCTTTCACCCCCCACCTTTCACCTCTCCATTCACCTCACCACCTCACCCCACATCATCGGGTGTGATCCCATGGGCCCCAAATATCACTTCCTGAGCCTCCTTGCAAGTGCAAACTTTGCCTTGCATTCATATGTGGTGTCAGGTTTGAATCCCTGTCACCACATATGGTTCCCTGAGCTCTGTCAGGGCTCACTTCTGAGCACAATGCAGTAACATTCCTTTAACACTGCCTAGTGTGACCCTCCCTCCCCCAAGCCGATTCATTACAATCTTTAATACCAAAAAAATACCCTTTGAAGTAACAGGAAGAATTTTTCTATGGTGGCTCTAATTTCTCTGTGTTCAAAGAGACCTTGGCAATGTTTACATCTCAATTAATTTGACACTGTAGCGTTTAGAATAAGCTGAACAAGATGATTTTTCTATTTGATGTTTCCCTTCACATTTTCTCACACCAAGTTCAGGCACCTGGGTCTTACTTCATTAGCATGGGTAGAATGATGGGTATGTTTCTCATGATCAGCAGTTACACTGGTGGAAAGTCAAAGCAATATTTGCATTGGCAAGATAGAACCCTTCTGTTGACTGGAAAGCAACTCTGTGTGTGTGTGTGTGTGTGTGTGTGTGTGTGTGTGTGTGTGTGAAGGGGGGGGACGATCATTCTCTAGTGTTGCAAGATGAAAAATACGCAGTGTAGTGTGAGAAACTTTTACTGCATTGGGGGATAGGCTGGTGGTCCCTTGCCCCTTCAAATATCTCACTTGGTTAGTACCACATTTTAACCCCTGGTACATGTAAATTCCTTATTTGGAGATGGGGTCTTTGCAGAAGTAGTTAAGAATCTTGGAGTGAGGTCATCCTAGCTTTAGAGAGAGCCCTGAATCCCACAGCCGAGACCTGATTAGAGACAAGAGATTTTTGAAACACAAACGAGTCACAGGGGAAAAACTCTACGAAGACGGAAGTAAAACTGGACGTAGACTTCTACAAGCTAAGGAATGTCCAAGGGTAGCCAGCTGCCCCCAGAAGGTCAGAGAGAGGCACGAGCAGATTCTCCCTCTGAGCCACCAAACAGAACCAACACAGGAAATATTTTGATTTGAAATTTATGTTCTCAAGAACTATAAGAGAATTCAGTTCTATGGAGGCCACTCCGTTTGTTGTCATTTGTTACGGTGACCCTAAGAAACAACTACAGTGGCATGGGACAGATTCTCATAAGCACTCTGATTAATTAAAAGAAATGAATCTAAGAAATTCTTAGATGATCTCCACCTGGTCACTCATGTTTTTCATTTGTTCATTAATAAAACATCCATTTATTATGTACTTGACTCTAAAATATGTCTGGACGCTCACTTCAGGAGCATTTGCACACCTACTGGGATGACCCAGAGAAGACGAACATGGGCTTCATGCAAGCAAGACAGATTTATGAATCACTCGATATTTTTATGAACTTAATAAAACAAAAATAAATGTTTAGACTACAAGACCAAATTAGTGGTTACCAGAAGCCAAGGGCCAGGGGTTGGACAAATCCAGTAAAAGGCGTCAATTGTATGGTGAGGGACAGAATTGGACTTTTAGTGGTGAACACAATTTGGTATGTAGATATGTTGACTTAGAACAAGGCTCACCTGAAACCCATATAAGGTGAAAATGCAATCTGACTTCAGTTAAAAAAAATTAAATTAAATAACTGGAACTTTTTTAGATTCTTTGACACATTCTTTTCCAAGTTAAATTTAGTCACCACTGACCCCATTAGTGAGCAAAAGTACTGTAGTTATTTTGTATTTCATTTTGAAAGAGCTGTTATTTTCTGGGTTTTTCAAAAATTACCTTTGTCTTCTAACAAGTGGTCATGATAAGAAGGGAAATGAATCTTTTCTCGGTTTTCTCAGAATTTCATCTCGGGACACAAAGCTAAAGACAAAGGGCTGTAAGTGTTCCCACACTGGCAGGAAAGGTGCTAAATATATCCTTGCAGGAGCTACAAAAAGAGAAAACTTTTTTTTGTTCTGTTTTGTTTTGTTTTGAAGCCACACCCAGCAATGCTCAGGGGTTACTCCTGCCTTGGAACTATTCCTGGTGGTGCTTCAAAGGAGACCATATGGAATGCTGGGGGTTGAATTTGGGTCAGCCACATGTAAAGGAAAAGCCCTACCTGCTGTACTATCACTTGGGTCCCAACAAAACGAGAACACTTTTATCCCCACCTAATATACATGTGAGAAAATAGGTTATTAGAAGGGGAGTCTTTGAGGGGAATTTAAAGAAGCAGAAAATGTTGAGATGTATCTTCTTGGGGACAGTCCTTAAGAGCCTTGTTAAGTTTGCACAACTACAGGGGGCAGCATTCACCCATGATCATTAGGGTTGTGTTTTGTCTTATTTTTATAGTATTATAACAATTTCCCAGCAGGTGGCAGTAAAGTATCTTGGGAAGTACGGCCCTTTTTCAAAAGTCTCACAAAGCCCTATGGGCTAGCACCAGCTACTCCTCTATTCCCCTGACAACTTAACCCAGCTCTAGAGTTCCAAGAGAATATTCTGGGATGATGAGGTTGCCTGTGATGAGAGAGACTTGCTTCCCATCCCCTGAATGGGGCTGCTAAGTTACAGAGCCTCTTGGCCTGTCCGAGGCTACTTACTCTCAGGGGAGCTGCGAGAGTCAGAGCCCAGGGCCTGCTCTCTTCCTGAGCATCTGAAGGTGGTAGACCATCTGAAGGGAATGTGTCGACAGGACAAGGAGCTGGCGTCAGAAGAGGTCACAGAACCCCTCACACTTAGCAAGGACAGATTGCACAGAGCCCTGAGGCAGCTAACCCCAAGACATCTGAGAAAACTTTGAGAACCAGCCTCTGAGAGACAGTTAACCTCCCCCGGAAAAGGAGAAGGACGTTATGTGCAAATAGAGGGCAGAAAAGATGAAGAGAAATAACTAAAGATAACCCCAGGAAAGGCTCATTCCAAGGAATCAGTTATCCAGAGTCAAAAGTGGTTGTTATTTTATTATTATTATTATTATTGTTATTTTGCTTTTTTGTCACACCTAGCGATGCACAGGGGTTACTCCTGACTCTGCATTCAGGAATTACTCCTGGTGGTGCTTGGGGGAACATATGGGATGCTGGGAATCGAACTCAGGTTGGCCTCATGCAAGGCAAACACCCAACCCACTGTGCTATCGCTCCAGCCCCATGGTTGTTTTTTAAAAATTATTTATATATATGATCTCTCCCTATATATATCTTACATACTTCATGTGCTGGAGCCTCAGCACATGACAATCATTGAGCCACATTCAACCTCATTGAGCCTCAGCACGGATTCATCCCTGGCATTACATGGGTCCCTGAGCACCACAGCAGCCAACGCCGAATATAACTCTGGGACTATCGCTGAGCACTGCTGGGTGTGGCCTAAAAACAAATATATGTCATACAATCAGATATTTTGAGAGAACCATATTCACATGACTTTTATTACAGTATATTTGTATAACTGTTCTATGCTGTTTTTAGCACTATTGCTAATTTCTCACTTTGCCTACCTTATAAGTTCAACTTTATCATAGGTATGGAAAAAAAAGACATTGTTTATACAGGGTCTGGTATGATCTGTAATTTTCAGGCGTCCATGAGCATCTTGAAATAGATCCTCTGAAGACAAGGAGGGATTATTGTGTTAAATGGTGCAGATACTTTGGAAAACAGTCAAAAACTTCTCAAAAGCTCAAATATAGACTATCATGCTACTCAAAAGCTCAAATATAGACTATCATACTACCTAGTTCTGCTTCTAGGTAGTCAAGAGAAATGGAAACATATGTGCATAAAAAGCTTGCTCACAAAATGATCGTGTCAACATTTTATATAATTTTTTTTGAAAAACAAGAATAGGCTTGGAGAGACAGTACAAGAGATAAGACACTTGCCTTGCATGCCTCAGACCCTGGTTCGAAGCCCATTGGGGATGGGAACTTTTGGTCCCCTGGCATAGCACCACCAGGGTTCACCCTTGAGAACGGAATCAGGAATAGCAACTCACAGGGGCTAATCCTACAACTGCCAGGTTGTAGTTCCCAAACAATAATAATGACTAAAATATCCACTAAAATGACAAGATCAGTGAAAGGTGACACACATTTTATAATGTCTAATATAATGTAATGTAGACTACTATTCAACCATAAAAAGGAACAAAGCATTGATATACAGGACAGGATATATGATATATCAACAGGATATACAGGATAGGGATACAGGAAACTTGAAAGTACTATGCTATATTAAGAAAGTCAGTCACAGAAGCCCACATTATGCGACTCCATGTATATGAATTGTCTAGGCTAGAGCAATAGAACAGTGGGTAGGAAGCCTGCCTTGCATATTACTGACCCAGATTCAATTTCCAGTACTCCAAAAGGTCTCCTTGAGCACCGCCAGGAGTGATCCCTGAACACTGAACACTGTTGTGTGTGCCCCTCACCTCACCTCCCATCCCGCCCCCCCAAATAATCAGCACAGACAAATCTATAGAGCTAGAAAGCAGGTTAGTTATTACTGTGGAAATAGAAATGGCGGGGCTGGAGCAATAGTACGGCAGGTAGGTTGTTTGCCTTGCACGTGACCAACCGGGATTCAATTCCCAGCATCCCATCTGGCCCCCCGAGCACCACCAGGAGTAATTCCTGAGTGCAGAGCCAGGAGTAACCCCATGCATGTCTGGGTGTGACCCAAAAGGAAAAAAAAATGGCCAGCAATGGCAATCTAATTGGGATGGAGTAAGGAGCACCCAAATGCTTCAAAACTCCGGAGGTGATCTGAACATGCAGAAAGACCTGAGAACCGCGATGAGAGAGAACCCTGGTTAGCCTGCCAGGGACTAGTTGAAACAAGGACAGATGTAATACTCTGGCCAACGAGATGTAAGATGTTTGCCTGGGGCTGCCTTTCATAAGAGTTCTGGAAAAGAGAAACCTTCTCTTCTTTCAACTGTCATGCCTGGAATTGCAATCCCAGTCTTGCAGCCAGAAAAGGTGGCAATCTAGGACCAAGTGGGCGCATGAGGCAGTGCTGATGAGACTCTGGGACCTGGATGCTGTCGGCCCTGGAGCTGCCAGCAATCTTCTTTCTTTTTTTTCTTTTTTTTTTTTGGAGGGGAGGGGGGTCACACCCGGTGATGCACAGAGGTTTCTCTTGGTTCATGCACTCAGGAATTCCTCCTGGCAGTGCTCGTGGGACCATATGGGATGCTGGGAAATCAATAACCTGGGTTGGCCACATGCGCCCTACCCACTATGCTATTGCTTCAGCCCCAGTCTTCTTTCTTATACTATGAGATACAGTGCCTGTTCTTTCAAACCTCTTTGAGCTGTCTTCCATTACTTGAAGACCAATGCAGTCTGAAGCTTTAAGGGACATGGAAAGGAGGCCAGCAGACAAAAGAGAATAAGGGAATGGTGGAGAGATTCTGGCACTCCACGGTGGGCATGGTGTAGCAGCATTGTGTCAAACAAGAATATTTGCGTGATTGTAAAAAATAAAATAACAAAAAATAGAACTAAAGGGAACAGACGAAAGAGCATAGTGTTTTAAAAGTTAAATACAGAGAATCAATAGTTTTAGAAGGAAAAATATGTTTTTACCCAGCTGAAGGAATGTACTAGCATTGATTACCTAATCATCCAATATAGTTTCTAGGAACTGCAAGTATCATCTAAATTGAAATTAATTTTAATTAAATAAAATCTAAAACATAAGTGCTCAGTAACATGATCCAGATTTTTAATTACTGATCACCACAGGATGGGGCGAACAGAAATTAATTCCAACATCAGAGAAGGTCTTATTGAATAGCACTGATTGAAGTGATCGGAGCCTCTGACTCTTAAAGAAAGAACTTGGGATCCCCAGGTCAAATTGGTATCTTTTAATGTGAACTTTTCTCTCCTGGAAGTCTTTTAGGAGTGGAGGATGGAATTCAAGTCATACCTGGCGATGATCAGGGGTTATTCCTGGAGCCATAACACAGTGGGTAGGGCATTTGCCTTGCACGCAGCCTACCCAGATTTGATTCCTCCATCCCTCTTGGAGAGCCTGGCAAGCTACCGAGAGTATCCCACCCACATGGCAGAGCCTGGCAAGCTCCCTGTGGCATATTCAACATGCCAAAAACAATAACAAGTCTCACAATGGAGACGTTAGTGGTGCCTGCTCAAGCAAATCAACGAACAACAAGAGGACAGTGCTACAGTGCTATAGTGCTGCACTCAGAAATTACTCCTGGTGGAGATGTAGATCAAAACAACAATGAGATATCATCTCACACCAGAGAGACTAGCCCACATCCAAAAGAACAAAAGCAACCAGTATTGGCGCGGATGTGGCGAGAAAGGGACCTTCCTTCACTGCTGGTGAGAATGCTGAGGGGTTCAGCCCTTTCGGAAAACAGTATGGATGATTCTCAAAAAATTAGAAATTGAGCTCCCATTTGATCCAACAATACCACTCCTGGGAATATATCTCAGAGAGGCAAAAAAGTATAGTTGAAATGACATCTGCACAAGTATGTTCATTGCTGTACTGTTTACAATAGCCAAAATCTGGAAAAGACCTGATTGCCCGAGAACAGATGACTGGTTACAGAAACTTTGGTACATCTACACAATGGAATACTATGCAGAGTTAGAAAGGATGAAGTCATGAAATTTGCAAGCAAGTGGTTCTATATGGAAAGTATGATGCTAAGTGAAATGAGTCAGAAAGAGAGAGACAGATATAGAAATACTGCACTCATCTGGGTTATATAAAGTAACAGAATGGGAGACGAACACCCAAGAATAGTTGAGATAAGTACCAGGAGGTGTGCTCTACGGCTTGGAAGTTGGCAGCACATGCTGGGAGAAAAGGCAGCTCAGAAAGAGAAGGGAACACCAAGTAAAGGATGTTTGGAGGACTCACTCGGGATGTGAGATGCATGCTCAAAGTAGACTAGAGACAGAACACGATGGTCACTCAATACCTCTATTGCAAACCACAGCACTGTAAAGGAAATAGAGAGCAAAAGGAAATGCCCTGCCACAGAGGTGGGGTGGGGTGAGGAGGGATGGGGGGCAGGGGGCTACTGGGTTCATTGGTGGTGGAGAATGGGCACGGGTGGAGAGATGGATACTTGATCATTGTATAACTGAAACCCAAACACAAAAATATGTAAGTCTACAACTATACTTCATGGTGTCTCACTAATATAAAAAATATATTAGGCTTGGGGCTGGAATGACAGCACAGTGGGTAGGGCATTTTCCTTGCACTTGGCCAACTCAGGTTTGATTCCCAGCATCCTGTATGATCCCCTGAGCACTGCCAGGAGTAATTCCTGAGTGCAGAGCCAGGAGTAACCCTGTGCATTGCCAGGTGTGATCCAAAAAGCAATATATATTTAGGCTTATGTTCATAGAAGGGATATTGATATTCCTTAAAAACTACTGGCCACTCGATGATATCCCATTTGGATTTACCCTCACCTTGATTGCTCAGTCTGCTGGGAGAGATATTTGTTTGGCACCATCTCCTTTCCCCTTTAAGCCTTCATTCCTGCAATATTCCTAGAGGAAGGGTTCCTTAAACCCTGAATTTTTTTACTCAAATCACACCCCACAACCTGTCTTCAATCTCCCAATCACCATCCCAGCGGTGATAATGAATAATCTGCATTCTCATACCCATCTGGTCACCTTGATGCCGAGAGGCCTTATCCATCTGTCCTGCAAAGAGCATTCATGTTCTACACATGAGTTCTGAACCTTCTCTACACATTGAAAAAGGGGGTGGTGGGGTGGGGGAGTCGGGGCATGGGAGAGCTTTAATAAATCTAAAATCTAGGGCTCATAAACATTCTTATTTAATTGGCACAGGGTGAGGATTGGAAACTGGGAATGGTGCAAATTCTCTCAAGGGTTTGTAACATACCTAAGGTTGAAGAAGACTCTCTAGCAGCCCTTGGCACACCTTTCCTATGGCCCAGGCACCAAACATCTTAGGTTTGGGAGCCCACAGACCCCGTCACAACCCTTTTAACTCTGCAGGTTAGCTGGAAAAGTGGCCACAGACAACATGTGGGAAACGATGCCTAGGACAACACATAAACAAGTGGGCATGGTGATACGCCATAGACATGGACATGAAATATGAGTTCCATTGAATTTTTACATGTTAAGAAATATTTTTATTTGGATTTCCCTTCTGCCATTTAAAAATGTTAAGACCGTTTTGGGTTTGGCAAGCTGGCAAAATCAAAATCACATAGCTGACTGTGTTTAGCCTGAGGGCCGTGGTTCACTAACACCTTGTCTGAAGTAAAGCAGAAATAAGTGTGGCAACATTTGGATCAGGCTGTTGGAATCTTGGATAAGTATGGCAACATCTGGATCAGGGTCCTGGAATCTTGGAGTGCTCCATCCAGTAGCACTTTCTAAAGAAAACCCAAAAGGACCACGAGCAGGAGATACTAAATTGCACCCATATATGACAATCTAAGCTAAACTAACATGGACTGGTCTAAGGAGAGAGCACAAAAAGCTGAGCACATGCTTTGCATGCAGGAGGCCCCTGTTTGATCCCTGGAACCAAATGATGCTCTGAGCACTTCCAGAAGTAACCCCAGAGCAGACCAGAGCAATAGTACAATGGGTAGGGAACTTGCATGTAGCCAACCTGGGTTCAATCCCCAGCATCCTATAGGGTCCCCAATCACTGCCACGAGTTGATCCCTGAGCAGAGAGCCATGAGTCCATCCTGAGCACCACAGGATGACATTGTCCCAGAAGCAAACAAAAATGTGACCCCTGAGTCCTGAGCCAGAGTGATCCCTAAGTACTACTGGGTGTGGCCCAAAAACAGACAGATAAAAGGTATGGATCTCCTTCAAATGCAAAGGTCTTAACAGAACTCATGCGCATTAAGGTCTGAATTAATTTGTTTCTCTTTAAATGCTCTCCAACCTCAATTCATTGAAACTGAGATATGGCAAATAGCTAACAATTTATATTTAGGTTGGGGAATATGTGTCTCTGCCTGTTGGACAAAGTTTGTGTGAGTATGAGTATATGTGTATGTGAGTTCAGGGCACAATATCTACACATCTAAAAGTTTTTATAGATTCTTGTGGGTAAGTGAACAGACCATGATTTTAGCTGCAATATATTTTTAGAAACTACTTTATAAAATAAATCATGTTTTCCATGCAGAGATACCATAATTGGGAGTTTCATTCCTTGACCAGGGACTCTTTCAACAAATAAAATATAGACACTGTAAACAGTCTGTCATGGCACAGAACTAATGACCATTTTATAAACATCTATAAATATCTAAAGTACCACAAGATGCCTTAAGTCCTATAAATGGGGCATAAACATATACAAAACCTATACACATAACCTCAAAGTTCCTTATAATGTCCAGTCCTCAAATAAAACTATAGCCCAATTGGAATATGTTCTGAGAGTAATACACTATCTACAATAATATTAAATATTTGATTAACAATTTTGAAAATTTTTGTGGACATTTGAAGTAATGACTTTAATAGTACAAATCTTTCTACTTTAGATCTTCAAAAAAATAAATTAACCTAATATCTTCTTTTCTTTTCAAGGTATTGCCTCCTTTTGATAAGTCTTTTTCTCCTGCTTTTTCCTTCCCATCTTGTGCTCTCCACCATTATTATTCCAATTTATGATTACTATAGAACTATTGTGCTGCTACAGTGCAAAAGGCCAAAAACAATGAGTCCAGGATTAAACTCCAATCACTGTCATAACTGGAAATTTGATATTTAGGACAGAGTGAACCAGAGGAGCCAAATCTCTATGCTCTTTCCCTGACCCTTTGTTCTTCTGTGGATCTGATTGTTCATAGATTTTCATGTTCCATAAACTGATCCACATCCTTTCAAAAAGTCCTATTGTACTTAACTAAGAAATTTGGAGTTTTAGTGGAGCAATACCACAGTGGGTAGGGCATTTCCCTTGCACACTGCCAACCCAGGTTCAATTCCTCCGCTCCACTCAGAGAGCTCAGCAAGCTACTGAGAGTATCTTGCCCACACGGCAAAGCCTGGCAAGCTCCCTGTGATGTATTTGATATGCCAAAAACAGTAAAAACAAGTTTCACAATTTGTTGGTGCCCGCTAGAGCAAATCAGTGAACAGTGGGAGCACAGTGCTACAGTGCTACCGTGATAATACAGTCAGAAGGGTATTTGACTCATATGCAACCAACCCAGTTTCAATCTCTGGTATCCCATATGGTCCTCCAAGCACCGCCAGGAATAATTCCTGAGTGCAGAGCCAGGAGCAGCCCCTGAGTATTGCTGTGACCCAAAAAGCCAAAAGAAAAAGAAATTTGCACAGTGGGTGACAAAAATATGTCAAGATGATTACTAATAAGCACCATGTAATCCCATTTTAGATTTTAAGTATTCAACTAGGAAAATTTTGCCCCAGAGTTCTAACTCTAATGACTTGTTCTCTCCAATGACTTGTCTGGTTTTTCTTTTGCTGTACACTACTTCCAATTCCCACACAAATCCAGATTACATTTTGTAATTAGGAGAAAAATAGTGGGATATTTTAAGAGGTAGCTGCTCCACCAAGGACTGACTTCAAGAATAATGGCCATCATCATCATCAGGGCCATGTTGTCTCTTACTCAGACACTTTTTCTTTTGAGAGACGCAGAACAACCTTTATTCCCTTCGATGCCTTCCACCATCTCTTTCTAGTCACAGTTACAACTTTCTTTTTTTCGTTTTTTTCTTCTCTTTTCTTTTTTTTTTCTTTTTCGGGTCACACCCAATGATAGTCAATGGTTCCTCCAGGCTCTGCATTCAGGAGTTAGTCCTGGTGGCACTTGGGGCACCATATGGGATGCCAGGGATCAAACCCAGGTCGGCTGCATGCAAGGCAAATGCCCAATCTGCTGTACTATTACTCTAACCCCAACAGCTACAACTTTCTGGGCTCCAAACTGAAGTCATTTCAGTAGGAAATATTAAGGGATACAAGAAGACCATTTGGAGTGAGTGAGTCTGGATTTAAACTCTGGCAGAGGAGCTGTGTGATCTCAGAAGGACACTCCCCTTCTCTGAGCCTCAGTTTCCTCAGACGTCCAGTGGGAAATTATAGTGCTCTCTGATCCGGATGACAGTGGCCCATAGGAGAATATGGATGCAAGAGCTCTAGGCTGTGAACAACCAATGTTAGATGTGAAATGCTCTGACTCCTTTCTTACCCTGCTAATGTCCTCTTGGCCAGCCTGGCTTTGAGTCCAGCTTCTTTGTTAAGAAATCAGACAAGGCCACTATGCATTTCCTAGCAAGTCCTTTTGGCTGTAGGACCTTCAATAAACCCAGTCCCTGAAGCCATAGTTATCTTGCTTGTCCAAACTCTATGCTTTCCTATTACATAAAACTCGCTTACACCACTCTGAGTCTTCCTAAAATGAAGCTTAAACTTCTGAAAATTTGGACTGAGACCTATGCAAAAAAAAGAAACTTCAGCATTTTAGAGTTTGGGGTGGTAGTGAGTGAGTTCACAATGGTGTGCGACCACAGGTTCAAATCCTTGGAGTCTCAAATGTTCTGGGCATGATGTGAGCAGCTCTGCTGTTTGTGGCTCTATTCTCTGTGGTCCCCAGCACCACAAGAAATTTCTGGTCACCCTGCAGTCCGATGTGTGCGAGCACCACAAAAGGAGTGGCAACTACCTTCAGGCACTGCAACTGAAAATACGTAGGCATTCTGCATTGAGAAGTGCCACAGGTGGGAGCACCACAGCTACCCCAGGGGAGCCACAACCACAACCACAGCCCGTTGGCCTCAACCAAGAGTATGAGTTGTGGTGAGCATGTGGGCAAGTGCCAAAGTTAGAGAAGTTCAAACCTCAGCAAGCTCTGAAACCAAGAAAGCAAGCACCACAACCTGAAGTGCAGCCACTAGTGAACATCACTGCTGACACTGTGAGTACCACAGCCAGGTCTGCATTTGGGCCTAGTCAACCCAACAACCCACACAAACCCAAGGAAGCAGGGAGGAGTGGAATAAAAATAAACAAAACTCAAATTAAACACAACTCAAAAACACAGTATCTGTCCTTTTGTGACTGGCTTTATTTACCACCATGTCTTTTTTGGGGGGGAGGGGGGCGGAGGTCACACCCGGCAATGCCCAGGGTTTACTCCTAGTTCTGCACTCAGGAATTGATCCTGGCAGTGCTTGGAGGACCATATGGGATGCTGGGAATCGAAACCGGGTCAGCCGCATTCAAGACAAATACCCTACCCACTGTGCTATTGCTCCAGCCCCACCATCATGTCTTGAAAGTCTGCTGTGGTTTGAATACTACCAGGTAGGATATTTGGGAGGAAATTAAGCTGCAAGGATGGAGCATTCTTAAATGCTGTCAGAGCTCTGATACAAGAGTTCCACAGGGCTATCTGACTCCTTCTGAAACGTTAGGATATGAGAAAGCATCAGTTACCCAGAAGACCTTCACCAGCCTTCACCAGCCAGGCAGCACCTTGCATTTAGCCAAGCAGCTCCAGAACCGAAAAATGCCTGCTGTTTTGAAGTTCCTGAGTTCACCTGTTTATTATGACAGCTTGAACAGAATGAGCAGAATGATAGAGTTCAGCCATGCTGAAGCTGTATCAAAGTTTCCTTTCTTCTGTTTCAATTCATTGAGGTGACAAATTGACAAAATGATCATGTACTTGAAATACACATGTGTGTATCAATATGTATAGAAAATAGATTTTTTAGAGAGGCAAAAATGTACAGTCGAAGTGACATCTGCTCTTGTTTGTTCATTGCAGCACTCTTTACAATAGCCAGAAACTGGAAGAAACCTGAGTGCCCAAGAACAGATGACTGG
>JAOXYA010496576.1:0-14899 GCA_028565675.1 Sorex palustris | reverse complement strand
CCCGCGTGCGGCTGCTCCTCCACCCGCGTCCTGGGAAGCGGGGACTGCGTCCCGGGGCCCAGGACCCAGCATGCTCACCAGGACGCGTGCGCAGCCCCGAGACAGCCTTGCTCCCCCAACACTGTCCCCTCCTCACGCCAGAGTCCCAGTGACGTGGGTCTGAGGGATGGTCGTGGGGCCACCCTTAGCAGGGTGCTGCGTGCAGACCCGCCCAGCCCGCCTCCCTAGGGGCTGCCTGGCCATCCCGGGTAGGAAAGACTCGTCCTCGCACCCAGGAAGGGAGAGGTTTCGGAGACTGTGGCGGGGTGAGCTGTCCTCGAACCCCGCAGGGCGACTCCTCCCTGTGGCCCCGGAGGAAGGGGTCACGCTCTGCCTCTCGTCTGAGCATGGCTCCAGCACCCCACACGGGGCCGGCGAGGTTCACTCTGAAGAAAGCCGCTCCACATGGGTGCGGGTCAGCCACAGGCAGGGGGACGCCATGCGGCCACGCCCACAGAAGCCACAGAGCAGCGGAGCCCACACGACCGTCTCCCCAGGGGCAGCTGTGGATTCAGGCGGGGCTGAAGACAGGGGTGGGAGATCCTGGAGTTCCTCGGGGGGTCTCACTGCCCTCCAGGACCCCACCAGGGCCCCAGGAGACGCCAGCCCCTGTCCTCGGACAGTCCCTGGAGGGCATGGTGCCCAAGACCCCACATGGGTGCTGCTCTGTGTGGGTGGGTGGGACGCCCTGGCCCTGGCCCCCTCCCCACAGCTCTCGGCAGAGACAAGACAGCGGGGGCGCGGGGGACCCTCATCACGGAGCCATCCCAGGGGCTGCGAGGTGGCGCGGCTGGCGGACACGTTCCCTGCCTCCTCCCTGCTGGAGCTGGGCGGGGGGGGGGGCCGTGGGTGGGAGCAGGGTGGGAGCGGTCCGGGCGCCTCACCCCCCCCCCCCCGCTTTGTATCTGCAGAGTCAGCTGGACGCTGGAGGCTGGCTCTCCGCTTCTCAAACTCAGTTTGTTCCCATGGTTACCGAACACTCTCTCCCGACCCACAATGCCTTCAGAGGGGCTCTCTGGCTGCCTGGTAACGGGCACGGCGTTCTCCAAACGTGCAGGGGCTCCCGAGTGCCGAGCGCGGCGCCCACCGGCAGCCCCGCTTCAGAGTGGTTTTGCAGGAAGCAAAGCAAAGGTCGTTTGCACAAGAAATCACACTTCCTGTCTCGGAGACCTGGCGGGGTGAGCTGTCCTCGAACAAACAGAAATGGGCAGCCCCGACAAACAGAAACACTGAGGGACACTGCGGTGCGGGGGCACAGTGCCATGGGGTCTCCCCCAGCCCAGCTCTCGGGGGGGGGGGGGGAATGAGACTGTCCTCGTGGCCAGGCTCGTCCCCAAGATGCCCGTTCCTCTGAGAGAGAAGTGTTGGGCCAAAGGGGGCTGCGTGAGCTCTGGGGTCCCACGGTGCGTGAAGCATGTCCCCTGGAAGGCTGTGCCTGGCGCTGCTAACCCACAGTGGCCCTCGGCAGGGCTGGAGCAGAGACTGTCTCCTGTGGTGACTTAGGTGGTCAGGGCTGCTGTGGTGGAGATGATGGCGGGGGGCGGGGGGTTATGGTCTCAGTGGTGGTGATGGGAGGGACGGAGGCGGGGCAGTGGGATGGCGGCTGAGGTGAAGGCAGTGATGAAGACGGTGACAGTGAGCTGATCCAAGGCTCAGGACACAGCTCCGGGCCGTACTCTGCCCCGAGTCCTGGCCTACCCGCCAGGAGTGACAGGCACTGGACACACCGCTCAGGGTGGGGAGGCGCTGCTGCCCACGACTTGCTTGGAGGCAGGAGCCGGCCCTGGCCACGTCTCAGGCATGCGGGAGGGTTCTGGGCCCGCTTACAGCCCACGGCGCCTCCTCCTGCTCTCTGGACAGGGTCGGGGGACCGTGGGGTCCCCTGGGCAAGCCTGAGGGATGTGCAGGGTGAAGGGGAGCCCCAGCTCACAGCTGCCCTGCTTGCAGGGAAGGACTCAGCATACCGTGGTTCCTGAAAGCGACACTCTGGGGGTGTGAGAAGCCGTGGGCGGGAGGGAGAGCGACACAGGGACACGGACACAGCACACTGGGAGGAGACGGGGACCGGCCCCAGGCCCCCATCCAGGCTGCCCCTCTTGGGAGGGGAGGGAAGAGGCCCGCTGAGCCTCCCTGAGGAACCAGGCGCCCTGGCCATAGCGGCCAGCGCCCACCCCAGCAGCAGGAGCAGGTTGAGCTCCTGTCTGCACCTTGTACCCTTGGATTCCATGGCCCCGAGGCCACTGCACAGTTGCCACCTGCTGAGGGACCTGTCTGGGTGGCCGAGGCCTGGCCACCTGTGGCAGGGCGGGTGCAGCCCTCGGCACCCGCAGCTGCCCTTTCTCCTGCTGCCCGTGTGTCACTGTGCGGACACATACGTGGGTGGCCCATCCTGGCCACACCAGGTGTCTGGTGGCATTAGCTGCATGTTGGTGTGGCCACCCGCCCTCTCTGAGGGGCATCTCTCCAGGGCGCTCTGGCAAGGCAGAGACTACGTCAGGCCATACGGAGCCAGGGGGACGCTCCTCTGCCACATCCCGCCCCACTCTCGGGCACCCGGGGCCGCAGCGCCACTCGCCCTCACCCGTAGAGAAACATGGGCATGAACACACACGCAGGCAGCTATGTACAATACAGATACACAAAGGCACACACAGCACACACGCACACACACACAGGCACCTGTGCACATACACATGGGCATACACAGATATACACAGGCATGTACACACACAGGCGTGCACACAGAGATATCCCTGTAGGCAGGTGCCCACACAGATGCACACAGACCCACGACACGCAAGCAGACACACACTATTGTGGCATCAGCAAGGTTTGCACTGTGAATATCCCCTTTCGCTGCAGGAACCGATGCTTCCCAGGAGCCAGGGACTGCCCCTCCCACCACACTGACCCCCGAGATGGCCCCCAGTTCTCCCTTTCACTCAACACTTGCACTTGCTGAGCCCCTGCCCACACCCCTGCCCGGCCTCACGTGTTCCCTGAGCCCAGGGAGTGGGTGGGGGCTGGGGAAGCACCGTGTGGGCTTCCCAAAGGCAGAGCGACACTCAAGTTACACGCGTGTTGTCATTCATACACACACATACATGTGGACACAAACATACAGACTTATCTCCTCCCGCAGGTCACACGCACATTGTCATACACACGGACACGTTATCTCCTTCGACAAGTCACATGTATACAACCATACACATATACACATGCATATGCATTATCTCCTCCAAGTTCCATGCACATGGTCACACTATACACATACATGTACACACTGCATCCTCCAGGCCAATTCGTGTTGTAATGCATACAAACATGTGTACACATGAATACATTATGTCCTCCAGAAGTTACACGTTATGTCATCACACGTACATATGCACACTGACCCATGCATGTTGTCAGCCTCACTGTCCTTCTCACTGAGCGGCGGGTGCCATTCTCCACACAGTCAACTGATGGGAACCCGCCTGCTTCAGCGACCTCGTCGCCGTCTGTCCCCTCACGGGGGCTTCCCCCGCTCTGCTCTGCCCACTGAGGAAAGCGCCATGCCAGTTCCCGCAGGCGTCCTTCCACAGAGGCTGGGCCGCTCCTCACCCTGCTGACCCCTCAAGAGGCGTCCGTGCTTCCTGGTGGGCCACCGCACCCCTGACCCGCCTCCAGGGAGCAGCCAGAGGCGGCTGGCGGTCACAGCAGGAGTGCGGGCCCCCAGCCGAGCAGTCCTGGCGGCTGCTGCATGTGTGCATCTTGCAGAAGCTGGGCCAGAGAACAGGGACGGGCCGAACCCTCGAGGCATGCGGGGCGGGGCTCGGGGCAGAGCAAAAGGCTGCTCCAGAGAGAGGAACACGCGGAAGCCATTCCCCAAGGGAGCACCAGACTAGGAGCCACTGAACAGCTCCACCAGGCTGTGGCGAGGCGGGCCCCCTGGGAGGCTCTCGTGTGTGTGTGCACACACACACTCACACACTCAGACACACATTCACACTCACACAGATGCGCACACACACACACACACACACACACACACACTCTCACTCACTCACTCAGGGCCCGCACCTGTGCAGTGGCGGACACTCCAGCCCGAGCCCTGCTCCCACTTCCTCTCCTGCTCATCCCGGGCTCCAGGCCCACCATATTAGGCCTGGCTCTTCTCCTTCAAAATAGATTTGTCAGATAAGACTGATGAGCCATGCGCGGTTCGCTCCTCGTTGTTTGGATTTGGGGCTCTGGGGCCGGCGCTGCCCTCGTGCCCCTCTTTGACACGCGCCCCTCCCTGCGGCCCAGCAGAGGGAGCCTGGTGGGAACTGCACAAGCCGCGAGGGACATGCAGCCCCAAGCATCTCAGACCCGACGGGGGTGGTGTCCCGGGGCTGAGGAAAACACGGGGCGCCGGCGGAACAACCCCCCGTGCCGAGCCCCGCAGGGAGGGCCGGCACGGCTGGAGGACGAGGAGGGGCCCCGCTGTCTCCCCTGAACTGTGGCACGCCCATCGCAGCTGCTCCCGGTTGCCTGTGACCACAGAGGAGCCGGTGGGAGAGGGGCCGGGCACGTGTCCGGGCGGTGAGGGCGAGAGGCAGCGGGTTCCGGGGAGGAGTTCCGGCGGGGACAGAGAGGTGGGAACGCCACTGTTGACTTGGACGGATGAAAAGAAATAGGTCAGTGATTCGTTTCCATAGTGACTGGCATTGAAGGAAGACAAAGTGACCCCAATAGCGCTTTATTCCAGCCCGGCCCTTTCAGGAGCCACTTCAGGGCGGGTGGGTTCTGGAATATCAACAAGACGACCGAGCAGCCACTATCGGAGGCCCCTGGAAAGTGACATTACGAAAATAAGGAAACTAGAAGGCACCGCATCACGCCGTGCCACGCGTGGCTTGCGTTCTGAGAGCCAGCGCTTGTCTGCTCCTGCCGCACCGAGCACCAGGCGCGATGTGCTCACCTGGGGCCTGACATGGGCACGTGGCCACACTCTCGGACCCCAGGTCAGCAGACCCTCACGCAGAGCGCGCAGGGAAGCGACGTGCAGGGCGGGCGCCATGTGCCATGGAGCCCTGCTGCTGGCCACACCCCCTGGTGAGCAGGGGCTGTCAGGGGCCGGGGTGCCCACCAGCGAGGGCATGTGTGGGGACACGGATCTGAGTCACAAGGACCCCATTTAGCCACGTGTGCTGGCCAGGCCCGAACCCTTCCTGGGCTTACTCCTGCCTCAGTGGGGGAGCTCTCAGCCGTGGACACGAGAGCCCAGCCTCACTGCGGGGCACTCGCGCGAGGCTGCCCGTGAGTGGGCTGTGGAGGCACGTGTCGCCGTGGGGAAGAGCACAGCCGGAGGGCGTCTGTGCGTGCACCGGATGGCTGAGCACTGAGCATGTAGACGAGCGCGTGACCTGTGTGTGCAGGAGTGTGCGTGTGTGACTGGATGAATGCATCTGCATAGACACGAATGTGCATCTCTGTGTATACATGAATGTGCGTGTCTGTGTATGTGTCTTTGTGCACACAAGTGTGTCTGCATGTACATGAGTGTACGAGTGCGTCTCGTGTACATGTGTGTATGAGTGTGTCTGAGTGTACATGTGTGTATGAGTGTGTCTGTGTATATAAGTGTGCCTGTGTGTGCATGTGAGTGTGTGAGTGTGTCTGTGGGAGAAGGGACAGGGTTTCTTATGTGTTGAGGAAGGAGAACCTCTGGCTAGAATCAGGTGAACGGCATGAGAGGCACTTCGGAGACTCCGAGCTCATCAGACACAAACTCCTGTCAGCTGCGTGGAGGTTCCCCCGGGGACTCCTGCCCCCAGCAGGCAAACCACCCCAAGCCGTGGGCCAGCTGGGTGGACTGTCTACTTCCTCGTGGACGTGGTGTGGTGGAGCAGCCTCTGTGTCCAGAGTGGCCAGGCCGGGGACGGGGCGCCCCACTGCCCGCTTCTCTGAAGACCAGGCCTGGTCAGGGCCCGGGACACGCTCACCAGGAAGCTGACCGGGGCCCTCCGGCTGCTGGCCCTCTCCCACCACGCCCGGCCACTGGCCTGCTCTGAGGACCAGCACCTGCCACGGAGAAATCCACAGAAACGAGACATCGGCCACTCAGAGCTCCAAACTCTAGTGGGGCCCAGAAAGTTCTGTGATCCCAGAGGCAGCGGTGAGCCGCCAAGTGATGAGATAATCACTATTTGCTGTGTCGATGTGACTTCTAAGCTTCCTAATAAAAAGCATCTGCCTTTAAAACTAAGTCACTTTAAAAGAATTCAAAAAAAAGAAGGAAGGAAAGAAAAAGAAGGGCGGGGAGAAAGGAAACCTAGCGGGGTTTGAGTCGGAGCGTCTGAATCACTGGAAAACGTCACGTTCCTATTCGCAAAACACTGTGTTTGTAAAATAGCCTGATTCCTCTAGCTTGCTAAACCTCCACATTGTGTGAAATACTGCAACACAGAGGCACGGGACCGAGACAACTGCAGAGACCAATGCCGCATCTCGCGGAAAGAAGCCCAGAGCCTGGCCCAGCACCCTGTGCCCTCCTGCTCTGCCAGCTGAGGACCTGGTGTCCCCGAGCACCGTGGGGCCCAGTGCAGACCCAGCGTCCCTGCGAGTAGCCGCGCCCCCAAGTATCCACGGCCAGAACTGCTCATCCCGGGGGCCTGAGGGCACAGTGGCAGGCACCTGTGTCACAACGTGGCCTACCGTGCCCACACCCGAGTGCCACCTGGCACCGCCGTTCCAGTGTACCCTGGACCCAGTGAGTACCACATCCACGGACGTGCCACCCCCAGTTACTGCGACAACAAAGGGGGTGTGGCGCTGGAAACAGATTTCAGACACACAGAAACGGCTCTCTCCAGCACACCCTCCTCTCCTGGGGGGGCGTCTGCTCTCGCGAATGCCCCTCTCCTCCTGCCCCCCTCGTGACTGTGAGCACATGGGGGCTGAGACGGTCCTGAGGGCAGGCAGCGGTGCACGCTGGCATGGGGGGGGGGTTCTAGCCCCGGCACCGGCTGGGCCCCAGCACTGCTGAGTGTGGAGCCATGCGGCCCAGCTGGCCGGCACTGCCGGAGCCCACCGAGGTGCCGTCCCCCCCCTGCTGAGGCTGATGAGAGGGCGGGAGGGGCCCAGACCCTCCGGGTCCTTGGCACACCCTCGGCTAGGTCTGGCGTCTGACTCCTAGTCCCGAGAGGCGTTTCTCCAGCCCCTAGCAGCCTCAGGGGACATGAGGGAACCCAGAGCCCTACTCGGAGGCTGGAAGATGAATTTCTGCCCATTTAAAAGTAAACCCCCAGCGCTGCTGATGCTCACTGGGAGGCTTCTGTCATCTTTCTCCCCTCTTTCTTTTATTTTTTGGCTTTTTGGGTCACAGCTGGCGATGCACAGGGGTTACTCCTGGTTCTTCTCTCAGGAATTACTCCTGGCGGTGCGCGGGGGACCATATGGGATGTCAGGGATCAAACCCAGGTCCGCCGTGTGCAAGGCAAATGCCCTCCCCTCTGTGCTATCACTCCAGCCCCAGCAAAAAAAAAAAAAATTTTTTTAATCCTATAGCTACGTATTACTTTTGATTTATACAAGCTTAATGCCATCAAAAGAGGCAATTTTTCTTGCCATCAAAAATCTTTGGCAATGGACGTTTTAATGATTGACAGGCACCCTGCCGGCACCAGCTGTTCCGAGGCCGTGTGGCCAGGCCAGCCCTGCGCTTCACTGGCATTGACCAATGGCCAGGGGACACCTGCTGTGTGCTACATGCTTCGGTGCAGGAGGGCAGGAGCCCGGGGAGGGACGGCGCCTCTCACGGAGCTGCCATCGTCTCGCCCTTCCTACTGTGACACACTACGAAGAAGGCGGCAGAACAGGACCAGGGCAGCGGGTACAGTCAGGGGGGCACACTCTGCTGGAGGGTCTCTTCTGTGGCAAGATGAGTGAATGAGTGACGTGTGTGTGTGTGTGTGTGTGTGTGAAAGAGAGAGGGAGAGAAAGTGTGAGGGAGAGAGGGAGGAAGAGAGAAGAGACCTCTAAGGGGGGTCTACGGTCTAAAGCTGGGGTCAGGCTTGTCCACTGGACACGTGGCCGCTGACCATCAGCCTCGTGACAGCCTGTGACTTGCTGTCCGCCGTTTCCCATCAAATCTCTCAGGATCACCTCACACCGGGGCCTCCCTGACAGGGAAGAATCATGCGTCAGCAAGATTCTGCTGTATCAAAAATCAAACGTAAAACGACTCATAAATGATTAACGGCGGCGTCCTGGCCAAGGTTCTGCGTCTTCCCTTTGCAGCGGGGCCGCAACTCTGAGATGCTGGTGCAAACGCACCTCAGGCCTCATTGCTGCCACTGCTTAACCCTGAACCAACCAAGAGGAGTCGCGGTAGGACAAACAACTAGAAAGTGAGCCCTATTCTTAGATGTTGGAGACACACAAATATTCAAAGAGCAAAGGCCTGTGGGTTTGTGTGAATCTTTGTGACTGAAGCTCACACAGAAGAACCATCTCATGGGGCGGGGAGGGCAGGGACCTCCACAAATTCATGCAGGACTTGAACTCACTTGGATGAAATGAAACCAATTCACTTCCAGATCTGACAAATGGGAAGGCATGTAAAGATCGAATCAAGAATTCCAAAAGAATTAACTTTCTCCAAGCTACTTTGAGAAACGGAACAAATGTGATAAAATGTAAAGGGGGATGTTTTCGGTCCAGAAATAGTATTTGAGAATAGCCAGTAAAGTCAGGGGAGGGGACTCCCTTAGCTAGTGAGAGTTTCTTCTGATGGACGAGTGGAACAGAGACCTGAGGCAGGGCTGGTCCCCACTAAGCCCCAAACCTGTGCTCGAGTATGAACTCAAGCACCACTGAGTATCCGCTGTACCCAGGACTGCCAGAGGAAAGCTCAGCTTCAGGCTGATCGCAGAGATGCCAAACAGACACGGGCAGCTGGTGGCCCCAGCTCCAAAGTTCCCGAAGTGTGTGGCCGCATATGTGGCCAAATGACTCCACCGAATGTCACAGAGCTGACAGTCCAGCAGAGGCACAGGAAACTAGGTGGGAAAAAACGGAGGAGAAGCTCATCTCGCCGTAACAGCCAGTAGGTCCTCAGGCCATTCCTGAGCATTCCGAGATGCATGTTGTCACAAGCATACAAACGAGCCTAAGGTCAATCTGTGCCTGCTAAGGGCACAGGCGGGCGGGGGTGGTGGGCAGGGTGCATCAGGTGGGATTGGTGTTGGGACACTGAATACCTGGAACAACGGCCTTGTGAGCAACTTGATAAATCATGGTGTTTCAAGTTTCATTCAAGGGGCCGGAGCGATGGCACAGCGGGAGGGCGCTTGCCTTGCATGTGGCCAAACCGGGTTCAATCCCCGGTTGAACATCCCACAGGGTCCCCCGAGCACCGCCAGGAGTGATTCCTGAGTGCAGAGCCAGGAGGAGCCCCTGGGCATCGCCGGGTGTGACCCAAAAGGGGGGAAAAATAAAGTTTCACTCAAGGCTTTCGAAAAAACAGGGTCCAAAGTGGTAAGACGGCAAGTAGGCGCCTGCTTTGCACACCGCCTACCTGGGTTCAATCCCCGGCACCCCACGCGGTCCTCGGCGCCCATCGGGAATGGTGCCCGAGTGCAGAGAAAGGAGTAAACCCCGGGAGTCCCCAGAACAAAACCGAAATGGGGCCACGTGAAGAGAGAACAGAGGAGCCAGGACGCCGAACGCAGGCAGACACGGGCGGAAAGGCAGCCGCGGACGGGTCGGGCCGGAAGGGGCCGAGGCCTGTCTGCGGGCGGGCGGGCGGGCGGCGCAAGGGTCCCCAGACTCCTGTCGGGAATGGCCCTGAGCACAGAGCCGGGAGCGAGCGCTGCTGGGTGGGGCTCCCAAACAAACACAGACGACGACGACGACGACGACGACGACGACGACGGAAAAGGCGGCGCCGGCGCCAGCCTCAGCCCAAGGCGCCAGGAGAAGCGCGCGCAGAGCCGCGCCCGGGCGCTGCTTCCCACAGCGGGAGGCTCGGACGGGCAGAGCCGAGGGCGCGCGTGGCGCGGCGGCCGCGAAGCCCAGGACGAGGGACGAGGCCTCGGCCGCGGCCACCCCGGGGCGCCAGGTCCCTGTCGGGTCACACTCCGACACCGCGCGGGGGGCCTCGGCGGGGCGGCCAGAAACCCGCAGTCCGCCCAGAGGGCTTCGTCTCTCACAGACGCGCCGCGACTCCCTCGCCCTCGGGCAGCGTCGTGCGGACTCGCGCGCTCAAGCGCTCCGGGATCCAGACCGGCTCTTCGCAGGAGGGGGCTCGGGCGGCGGGGAGGAGGGGGCCGGGGCGGCGGGCGGCGGGCGGGGGTCCGCCCTCGCGCGGGCCCGCCCCCGTTCCATCCCTGCCATCCCGTAGGTCCCTGGACAGAGCCCGGGGTGACCGCTGAGCCACCGAGCACGACCGGAAACGAGGCGAGAGACCTACTGTGTGCTGGGCGCCGGGCCGTCCACCCGGGCAGGGGTCGGGCCGTCCACTCGGGCGCGGGCAGGGGTCGGGCCGTCCACTCGGGCGCGGGCAGGGGTCGGGCCGTCCACTCGGGCCCGACCAGGGCTCCGGAGCAAGCGCTCGGCGGGCGGGCTCGGCTCCGGGCTCGAAGGGCGTCGGGGGAAGTGGACCTGGACACGTGGGGAGCAAGGGGCGGGGCTGAGCCACGTGACGGTCTCGCCAGCCAATGTGGGGGGGGGAACTGGGTGGCGTGACTGGATGCAGCATCCAATCGGTTCCCCGCTTTCTGTCACCCCGGCCCCCTGCCCACGTCCAATCGGCTGCCAGGGCGGGCCGGCTGCGTCCAATCAGCTATAAGAGCGAGTTGGCTGCATCCAATCGGCTTCCAGAGTGGGCTGGCCTCGTCCAATGGGCTGCCAGAATGGGCCGGCCTTGTCCAATGGGCTACCAGAGCAGACCGGCCTCGTCCAATGGGCTGCCAGAATGGGCCGGCCTTGTCCAATGAGCTACCAGAGCAGGCCAGCCTTGCCCAATCGCTATCAGAACAGGCCGGCTGCGTCCAATCAGCTATAAGAGCGGGTTGGCGGCATCCAATCTGCTTGCAGAGCGGGCCGGCCTTGTCCAGTGGGGTGCCAGAGCGGGCTGGCTTTGCCCAGTGGGGTGCCAGAGCGGGCCGGCCTTGTCCAATCGGCTACCAGAGCGGGCCGGCCTTGTCCAGTGGGGTGCCAGAGCGGGCCGGCCTTGTCCAATCGGCTGCCAGAGCGGGCTGGCCTTGTCCAGTGGGGTGCCAGAGCGGGCCGGCCTTGTCCAATCGGCTACCAGGGCGGGCCAGTCTTGTCCAATCGGCTGCCGGGGCGGGCCGGCCTCGTCCAATCGGCTGCCAGGGCGGGCCGGCCGCGTCCAATCGGCTGCCACCCCAGGCGGCCGGCGGGCGGGAGGAGGCGTTGCTCGCGCGGGGGATAACCGAACGCACCGTTTTATTTTGTTCGTTGGGAAACGGACGCCTCGGCGCCCGGCGCGGTCCTTGCTGTGGACCCCAGGGGCCGGGCAGGCGGCTCCTGCGCGCTCGCCGCGCCCTGGACGTCCACTCGCGCTCCCGCCGCGGGCTCGGAGCCGGCCGCGCCGGTGGTCGGGGCGCCACCGCCCCCTGGTGGCCGCAGGCCGGAGGCACACGCGGCGCGGCTGCCCGGGACGCCCGGGGCTGGGCCCGGCCCTCGGCTTCCGGCCCGGGGGAAGAAGGGCCGGCGTGCGGGGAGGCCGAGGGCAGCCCCCGCCCCCGTCTCCCCGCGGACACGGAGCCAGGACCCGCCCCGGCTCGGACGCGAGGCTTCCCGCGGGAGCTGGCCGAGCAGTGGCCGCCCGGCCTGGGCCGGTGCTGCCTCCCCGGGGCCCCCGGGACCCCAGGCCTGATGAGCGGAGAAGCCGCTTCTGGAGGGGCCGCGAGCCAGCACCGCCCGGGGCAGGGAGGTGGACAGCCCAGCGGCCGGGCCTCGGCAGGGGGCGAGTGGCCTGCCTGGCTCCCCCAGCCTCCAGCCGGCCTCTGCTGCAGCAGCGCCCGGAGCGCTCAGGCCAAGAGAAGCCCCGGGGCGATTTGCAGTTCACGCTCAGCCCGGGGGGGATTTGCAGTTCACGCTCCGCGTGGAGGAGCCCCCCGGGAGAGGCCCCAGCTGCCCGACTCCCCTCCGTGACATTCTGGAAGAGGCAAAACCATGAGAGCGGTGGGCGCATCTGCCCCCCAGGCGCAGCCCCTCCTACTGGAATGTGCAGACAGAAACGGCTCGGACAGCGCAGAGGACTCGGGTGGCTGCACATTTGTTCAAGCCCATAGAATGCAAACTGGTGTTTGGGCGGTTGTGACGAGTCCGCCGAGGTTCTCCTCGAGTGGCCAAGCTCCTCTGATGATGTTGGCAAAGAGGTCAGCCGACGTGCGGAAGCAGAAGCTGGGCTGGAAAGCGTTAACATGCTTCTCTCTCATTTCCCTGTGAGCCCAAAAGTCCCCAGGGGAGAGTGAGTTTGGTGGCCGTGTCTCTGGAAACGCGCCCTCTGCTGCTGAGTGACGCTGCTGGACAAGGAGGAGCCCTTTGCCGGCTCCTATTTGATGCTGCTCCTTCCCGGGTGGACCCACCGGGCCAGAGTGAGGCTTTCTGCAGCCCCAGGGAACCCACCCTGATCCTGAGCTCTGTCCGGGGCGGCAGCGAAGGCCTTGGGAATCAACCTGTTGGCCTCTCAGTTGTAAACCAGCAGTAGTAGCTTGTATGATCCCAGTTCTAGGCTCAAACTTGCCATGCCCCTCCCCAAATCTCTGTTACCTTCTGCGGGCCGTCTCTGAACTCTTCAGTAGGGAAATTCCTTCCATAACCAAACGCTCTGCTTTGCAAGTGAACGTCCCGGGGAGAAAGCGATGCTGAATGACAAGTGTCTGGCATTGGACAGTCCCTGGACTATGTGCAGCCAGAGTGGCCTGTGTCCGTGACTCCCCTTGTGCAGATTTTGATTGGCCTGAGAGAGGTGTTAAGAATCTACAGCTGTGTCCTTTTTTCTTTTTTTTTTTTTTTTTACACTTTTTAAATACTTTTCCTCTCCCTGGCTCCTTCGGGTCCTAAAGACTCTCAAGTCACCCCGCCCTTAAGGCCAGTCCTATTTGGCCCATCTTGGTCAAGGCAATGCTCTGCTGGTGTGAGGTAGTGGCTTCAAGAGGAGGATCTGTGGGTCCCAGAGGCCTCTGTGGACCTGCCTTCCTCCTCACCCCTGTACACAGGACGGAGAGCCGCGACTGGAGACAGGCTGGCAGCTCTGACTGGACAGAGCTTCAGATGCCCACTAGCAAGAGGTTGGCAGTTCTGACTGGACAGAGCCACAGATGACCGAGAGAGACTGGATTGGCAGCCCTGACTGGAGAGCACCTCAGATGCCCACTGGAGGTGAACTGGCAGCTGAAACCAGAGAGTCTTCAGATGCCCACTGGAGAGAGGCTAGAAGCGGGGACCGAAACGGGCCTGAGATGCGCACTGGAAACAGGCTGGCGGCCGTAACCGGAGAGGTCCCGGAGGCCCACCGGAGATGGCCTGGTGGCTCTGAGTACATGGAGCGTCAATGCCCACAGGAGACTGGACTTAGGGCCTGCCCAGAGAGAGTCTCTGATGCCCAAAAGAGATGAACTGGCAGCCATCACTGGAGAAAGCCTCAGAGGCCCACAGGAGACGGACGGCCACCGTGACCAGAGAGAGCCTCAGAGGCCCACAGGAGCATCTAAGCCGGGCATTTGTGCTGGGATCAGGAGATCAAAGAAGGATCCAATGGGGCAAAGAATGTTGGATCCTGAGCAGTGAGAGGTCAGCTGCAGGGCTGCACCCCTGGCCTGGCAGTGACCAGACCCTGGACACCAGGGACTGGGTAAGCACTTTCCAGGCCCAGACAGTATATGCTGGGAACTAGAGATGAGGTCAGCGTGAGGCCCGGACATCACACACTGGGAACTAGAGGACAGGCCGGTGTGAGGCCTGGACATTACACACTGAGAAATGGAGTTGGGGTCTGCATGAGGCTTGGATATCACACACTGGGCTCCGTGGGCGGGGCCGCAGGGAACTCGTGGGGCTGGAGGCTGGCAGCTGCCGCCCCATCCTGGGAACAGAGTGAGACACGAGCGGCAGCCAATGACAGAAGCGTCCCCGCTTGGACTGTTAAAAGGCGATCATTGTGCTACCAGCAGCGTCTGGGTGTTGGTACCTATTCACACTCAACACGGAGCAGTTGGCTGCGTGAGAAGCAAGACTCTGCGGTGGTGCCAGCACCGATGGGAACCACAGCTGGAAGGTACGTACCTTTCCCTGCCTCCCCCTCTGAACCCTGGCATGGGACTTGGACTTGGGCAGAAAGACCAGTGAGAAGGTCAGCCTACGTCCTGCCCACAGACACGGAGCCTGGAGTGGGAGCACAGAGAGTTTACTCTAGCCCTTTAAACTCAGAGGTGCCATAGTTTTGTGTCGGCCCTATGACACTCTTATTTAAAAGAGAGCACTTTCCAGGACATCACGTTCCAGAGTCAGCAGCGAGCCCCGGTCCAGGTGCTCCCAGCCCTCCACTTGGCAGCCCAGCTGCATGGCACCATTTTGCCACCAACGGTAGGTGTTGGACGGGCCAAAATCTCTTTCCACTGTTCGCGGAGGTTCCACTCTGCCGCCTCCCCCATCCACAAATCACAGGGCTTACTTATTGGGCACAAGCTGGATGTACCAACCCCCTGGGCTAAAACCCCTTTCTGGGGAACGGCTATTGTCCTGTCACTGAGCACAGTGATTCTCTTCTGTAAACCAGCTGCCTGGCAGGGCATTGTGCACCATGCCCAGGGGTCGCACGGACTGCAGGGGCTGTTCCCCGCATCTCGCCATGGGT
>JAOXYA010496564.1:0-14900 GCA_028565675.1 Sorex palustris | reverse complement strand
GGGAGGGGAGGGGAGGGGAGAGGAGGGGAGGGGAGAGGAGGGGAGGGGAAACGTGCCTGCCATTGAGGCTAGGCTAGGCAGGCTAGGGAGGGAGTGGTGGATGGGGGGGTGGGTGTTTGAAAGGAAACTGGGTACATTGGTGATGGGAAATGTACACTGGGAAGTGACGGGTATTGGAGCATCCTATGACTAAAAATCAATCATGGGGATTTTGCAAAGGCTGTGGGCAAAGGACCTCAAGAAATGAGCCTTGGCCTATCCCAGAAGTCTGTTCCACGAACACTCTTCCTACTGCCTAGAAGGTTTCCAGGATGGCGTCAAGCTGAGTGCCCGTGACCGTGACACAGCTGCTAAATACAGGCGGCCTTGCTTCCCGAAGGCCACCCTGTGCCCACTAATCCCGGCAAAGTCAAACAGGTTGGGAGAACTGAGTGATGGGCTGTTGGGCAGAGGCCGTGTAGCTCAGTAGGTCACGGCAAACCTCATCCACAATTGCATACGCGTGAGGAAAGGGACAGGGGCCAGAAGCCACAGAGACTGTGCAGGGGTGAGACGTGGGCCTGGGGTGCAGCCAACCCTGCTTCCATTCCGACACCTCAGAGAGTCGCCCCAGCACAGCCAGGAGTGATCCCTGAGCACAGCGCCAGGAGTAAGCCCTGAGCATTGCCCAGCGTGGCGCCCCAAGCCCCCCAAATAATTTTTTTTTGCTTTTTGGGTCACACCCGATGATGCACAGGGGTCATTCCTAGCTCTGCACTCAAGGAATTACCCCTGGCAGTGCTCAGGGGACCATATGAGTTGCTAGGACTCAAACTCGGGCTGGCCACGTCGTGCAAGGCAAATGCCCTACCCACTGTGCTGTCGCTCCAGCACCAAGCTCTCCAAATAAAATCACTGTCACTGTCACTGCCCTCCCCTTGTTCATCGATTTGCTCGAGCGGGCCCAGTAACGTCTCCATTGTGAGACTTGTTGCTACTGTGTTTGGCATCTCGAATATGCCACGGGGAGCTTGCCAGGCTTTGCCGTGCGGGCGAGATACTCTCGGTAGCTTGCTGGGCTCTCCGAGAGGGGCGGAGGAATCGAACTCGGGTCGGCCATGTTGGCTGCGTGTAAGGCGAACGCCCTACCCACTGTACTATCACTCCAGCCCTCTACTTTATCACTTCATTTTATGCAGTGGTCAGGTTCTATTTATCTCTTCTTGATTGTGTTAATTATGTTTGTCTTGAAGCTAAGTCTGACGTTTTGAATCTTATCCTTAATAATTTAAAAGCAAGTGAGCTTCATATTCAATTCATTGTATGAGACTCTAGTTTTACTCTTTCTTCCCTACATTTGTTTTCAGTATCATACTACCTCCAACTAAGTGTTTTTTTGTTGTTTTGTTTTCCTTTTGTAGAACACTGTTTGGTGCTGCTTATAGGACTGGTTCAGGGGGCCAGAAGCTTATTTTGCTCTTTGTGGAATTTTTTGTCAGTTTTTCAAATTTTAGTGATAACCTTGTGGGATAGAGTATTCTTGTTTTGATTTTGTTTCAGTGTGTTGGCAGTGTCATACTATTTTCATTCAGCCTGTAGGTTTCATTTCATAAATCTGCCATGAGTCTTATGAGAGTTTCTTCACATGTCATTTTTGCTTTTATCTTGCTGCTCTCTCTTGGCTGGAGTGATAGAACAGTGGTAGGGCATTTGCCTTGCATGCAGCCAGCCCGGCTGAGCTGGGTTCGATTCCTCCGCCCCTCTCGGAAAGCCTGGCAAGCTACCGAGAGTATTCAATATGCCAAACACAGTAACAAGAAGTCTCACAAAGGAGACGTTACTGGGCCTGCTCAAGCAAATCGATGAACAACGGGAGGACAGTGTTTGTTTTGTTTCTTTGCTTGCTGCTCTCAGCATTCCATATTTGGCTTTTGCCATTTTAATTACATTGTGTCTTTCTATTCTTCTATCTGAGCTATTTTGGAGCTTTTTGCGTTTTTTGATCCTAGTATATTACTTGATTCTCAGGTTTGGAAAGTTCTCAGCTATAATTTCTTCAATAATTCTTCCCCAATATTGTCCATCTTCTTTCTGAACTACTAAAATGTGAACGTTATTCCTCTGAAAACTATCCCATAAATCACATATTTTCTTCACTTTTCATAATTATTTTTCCCTTCTGTTCTTTAATGATGGTTTCATGTATCTTATCCTCGACTTCTGTGATTTGTTCTTTGACTTCTGTCATTCTGCAGCTGAGACCATCTATTGTGATTGTTCTCCTACTGTGTTCTTCAGTTCCGTGATACCTAATAGACGGTTTCTCACCTATCTCCTTCCATGTTGGAACTCTCTTCTATTGCTTTGCTCAGTTCCTTGAACATTCTTACCATAGTCACTGAAGTCTTCATAAGGGAGGTTAGATAGGAGATTGGATTCAGAGACACGTGTTCAGCAACTTTCGCAGGCATTTGTTTTTCATCCATGAATGCAGGTGAGTTACTCTTCCTTCTTTGTTTTTTCTTGTGCATCATGAGGGCTAGGGGTGAGGGTCTGGTTTTGTATAGGCCTGAGTATAGGTTTCAGTCAGCCCCTAGTGATGGGTGCTGAGCTTGCTTGTGTTGCTCCAGACTACGGCTTGGAATTTGTATCCACAGCTACTATGTCAGCTGTATCCCTAAAGACTGACAGAGTAGTGCTGTCTCCCAACGTTCTCAGTTGCTGGGCCCTCACCATGGTCATTTTATAAATTTGGGCAGAAGTGCACAATAGAACCTGTTTTCCTTTGTCCGTGGAGAAAATATCCTTCTGATTCGGAGTGAATGCTTGCATTCAGCCAGATGCATTGTGAGGGGTGGGGGCAGGGACAGCTTTTGTTTTCCCCTGAGACAAGCAATGTCAGCCTCCACTGCTCTGCCCTCAGCTTAGAATGGTTGTGGGTTGCTTTCCTGACCTGCTTGCCAGGGCCACAAATGTCATGGCCTGCTGTAATTGCCAGTTCTGGACATTTTGTCTGTCTTAAGTCTTGCCTCCTACTATGGTTTTGTGAGAGTAGAGTTTTTAGTAGTAGGAAATACAGGGTTTTGGCCACATCCAGCAGTGCTCAGGGATTACTCCTGGCTCTGCTCAGGGACCATTCCTAGTGGTGGTCAGAGGATTATATGCAGTGCCAGAGAGCAAATATGGTTGGCCAGATTCAAAGCAAGTGCCTTTACCTGCACCCTCCCAGTCTACGGTGCTATCTCTGCATTCCTTAGGGTAGAGTTTTTAATAGACCAGTGCACAGATTCTGCCACTTCCTTTTCCCCTGGCAAGTTCCGTACCTCTGTTATTTCACCCCTTTCCTGCTCCCTGGCATCGCCTTCTCCTCTCCTTCTCCATACTCCTCCTCCTCCTCTGCAGTGTTCAGGACTTCCTAAATGGATGGATGCCAGGAATCAAAACCAGGTCAGCACTGTGCAAGGCAAATGCCTTACCCACTGCAGTACCAATCCAGCTTCAGAGTCATATTTTTATTTGCTCTGCGACTCTGCCAGGAGGATCTGGAACTGTGCATTTCTGTGTACATCCTCTGTGGGGACCCTATGGAATCTGTCAGTCATTCTGTTTCTGAGTGTGTTTTTGTGTTTGGAGGACCCTGCACAATCTCAAATTGGCTTCCTTTTGCACCATCTTGGCCCCACTGTTGCTGTGATTTATTCCCTCATTTCTTAAAACTGTAGGTTATATGACTAAAAAAGATCTTGTGAGTTATTGAAAGTTTGTTCTAAAATACATTTCTTTCTTTTTTGTTTTTGTTTTTTGGGCCACCAGGCTGTACTCAGGATTTACTACTTGCTCTGTGCTCAGGATTCACTGCTGGAGGTGTGTGGGGGGATGCTGGGGATTAGACCCTCAGAGTCAGCTGCATGCAAACAGGCACTCTAGCAACTGTGCTATCCCTCTGCCCGCTCCTGCACCCCTCAACACATTTCTGTGCTGGAGAGATGGCGAAACAGGCTGAGTGCATGTTTGTATGCAGGAGGCCCAGGTTTGATCTCTGAGCACTGCCAGATACAATCCCACAAAAATAAAAGCAAAATACATTTCTTTATGATATCAGCAAATATTTGATTTGAAGGTATAAGGGGGGGTTACATAAAAATTTCTCAGGCAAAATGGGATCACAAGTGGAAAAAGTTGTAAGTCCTGCATTCTTTTGTATTTTCCAATTTTCATTGAGCCTAGGTTTCTTTCTTTTTCTTTTTTTTAAATTTTTATTAGTGAAACACCATGAGGTACAGTTGTGGACATTGCAAGTTTTTTTTTCTTTTTTGCTTTTTTGGGTCACACCTGGCGATGCACAGGGGTTACTCCTGGCTCATGCACTCAGGAATTACTCCTTGCGGTGCTCGGGGGACCATATGGGATGCTGGGAATCGAACCCAGGTCGGCCGCAAGGCAAACGCCCAACCCGCTGTGCTATCGCTCCAGCCCCCATTACAAGTTTTTGTGCTTGGGTTTCAGTTATACAATCCCATCCCTCCACCAGTGCCCATTCTCCACCCCCACTAATCCCAGTATCTCTCCCACCCCTTCCCTCACACCCCATCCTGCCTCTGTGGCAGGGCATTCCCTTTAGTTCTCTCTCCTTTTGGTTGCTGAGGTTTGCAAAAGAGGCATTGAGTGGCAATCATGTTTGGTCTATAGTCTTCTTTCAGCATGCATATCCCATCCTGGGAGGATCCTCACAACACCCTTTACTTGGTGTTTCCTTCTCTATCTGAGCTGCCCTTTCCCCTAGCATGTGCAGCTGGCCTTCAAGCCATGGAGTGAACCTCCTAGTACTTATATTGACTATTCTCGGATTGACTATTCTTGGATGTTAGACTCCTATTTTGTTGCTTTGTATTCCCCAGATGAATGCAATCTTTCTGTGTCTGTCCCTCTCTTTCTGACTCACTTCACTTAGCGTGGTACTTTCCATGTAGAACAACTTGTATGTAAATTTCATGACTTCATCTTTTCTAACAGCTGCATAGTATTCCATTGTGTGTGAGCTTAGGTTTCTTTTTAATGTGTTTCTTAACCAAAAAGTTTATTTTGGTTTTGGGGCCACACCCTGTGGTGCTGATAAGTAAACTTTGCTCAGTGACTCAGGTCAGTCCCAGCAGTACTCAGGGGAACACATGATGCTGGGGGATCAAACCAAGTCTTCTGTCTTGCAAAGCAAGTACAATAGCCCTTAGAGATATATCCTCAGTGCCCCCATATATTTTTATTTGTTTATTTATTTTTTATTTGGGCTGGAGGAATAGCACAGCGGGTAGAGCATTTGCCTTGCACGCGGCCAACCCGGGTTTGGTTCCTCTGTCCCTCTCAGAGAGCCTGGCAAGCTACCGAGAGTATCCCGCTCGCATGACAGAGCCTGGCAAGCTTCCCGTGGCATATTCGATATGCCAAACACAGTAAAAAAAAAGTCTCATAATGGAGACGTTGCTGGGCCCACTCAAGCAAATCAATGAACAGTGGAGAATAGTGCAGTGCAGTGCTATTTATTTGGGCTGAAGCGATAGCACAGCAGGTAGGGCATTTGCCTAGCATGCAGCTGACCCAGGTTCAGTTCCTCCGCCCCTCTTGGAGAGCCTGGCAAGCTACAGAGAGTATCTCACCTGCACAGCAAAGCCTTGCAAGCTACCCATGACGTATTCGATATGCCAAAAACAGTAACAACAAGTCTCACAATTTGTTGTGAGACATTACTGGTACCCGCTCGAGCAAATCGATGAACAACGGGAGGATAGTGCAGTGCTACTGATATATTTATTTTGGTTTGGGGACCAAGACAGCAGTTCTCAGGGATCACTCTGGGGGGGGGTGCTCAGGGAGCTGTAGGCAGTGCTGGGATCGAATCTGTCATCTTTCTACTGACGACTGCTTCTCAGTTTCTCCTGCCTTTGGGCATGTGTCATACCCTTCTATATTTCTATATAACCCACAGGTGAGCGAGCGAGATCCTTCTGCCTGTCCCCCTCCTTCCTAACTTCACTCAGCCCGACACTCCCCAGATCCATCCACACACAGCAAACTGCACGGCTTCATCTTTTCAGAGCCGAGCAGTGTTCCACGGTGTGCATGTAGCGGCATTTCTCTATCCACTCCTCCGTTCTCGGGCACTTGGGTGCTTGCCAGATTCGGGCTATTCTGAATAGTGCTGCAGTGAACATCGGGGTGCAAATCTGACAGGAAGTTTTTAAAAGTCTTTGACAGAAGGGCCAGGCTGGGAGATGGTAGCCGGGGACGGTGACATTAGTCCATGTGGTAGGTTGTGGGGCCACGGGCATATTCGCCTGCGGGAGGCCTGGATTTGACCCCTGGCACTGCATGTCTTCTTGAGTACCCCCAGGCTGGACCCCCCCAACCTAAAGTCAGCTGTGTTGGGGTTATCCTGTGGGTAACCACTGGTTATTCTGTCTGGCGGGATGAGGCGCAGGAGGTGCAGTGTACCAAGCCGAGTTTCCCTTCCTTCCTTTCTGCTCGGGGCAGTAACATCGGGGCATGGAGCGGAGCCCCCCTCCAGGATAGCATCACTGCCCTAAGCAGCACCTCTTGCAGCTCAGGAGCCACCACGTCCAGGGACATCCTGCACATCCACCCACAAAATCCAGGTTGCTTCCTCCCGGAACCAGAGCCCTGGGCATTTCCGAGAGCAGCTGCAGGGGCGCAGGGTGGGGCCCGTGTTTCTGCCCCGAGCACAAGCACTGGTCTTGGCTGGGCTCGTTCCTCACCCGTCCAGTGCTGACACATGAACATGAAGCACCTGTTGTGGGCGGCCCTCACTCGATGAGGCTATCCCGAGGCCGGAGACACTCAGGGACATCGCTCTCTGATCCTCTCCCTCCCACGCTGTGACCTGGCCATCAAGCAGCTTAACACCATCACAGGGTCTTCCCTCGAGATTACAGAGCAGACCTGCAAGGTACCTCACCCGAGGTACATCCAGCCAGGGCAATGTGTGAGGCTGCAGGCGGGGAGTACCCCAGACATGTCAGCACAGCCTTGAAGGATGCCCGAAGACCCCTGGCGGCAGAAGACCAGGCAAGGTTCCCCCACAAGGGACATGCACTGTGGCCTCTGCAGGGCCAGCAAGGGGAGCACCCACAGCAGTGGCCGGCCGGCCCCTGGGCACAGAAACCCCCACCCCCACCCCAAACCCACACCTCCAGGCAGGGAGGAGAGGGGAGGCTCGGGGCCCTTGCTCTGGTCCTTGCCCCCAGAGGCCGCAGGGCAATGCAGGGGCTGACAGCCAGTTCAGTCCGCCTCCTGGTCACGTCTGACCACAGACCACCCACCCCCACCCCGTGAGGGCAGGGCGCCCGTCTTCCTCAGCACAGCTGTTTAGTGTGAGCGCAATCCTGCGGAGGGCAGTGAAGGGGGCCGGGCTGGGGGGGAAGATATCACAAATATGAAGAGCCCGTAGGTGCTAGACTTTCATCCCACTTCTAGGAATTTCACTGAAGCCACAGGTATGGGCCTGGATAAAATGTCCCCTATAAGCAGATCTGCAAGAGTAAAATCCTGGAAGAGGCACACACAGTGAACAAGAATGGCTCGCGGAAAGGGCACGGGTGCTCCGGAGCTGCGGACAGAGGGTGAGGGATGACTCAGCACCCTGCACCCTGAGCCCCACCCCCCAGAGACTTGCTTCCCGGCCCCTCAGCTCAGGAGGGAGCCCAGGGCAGGCCACCTGGCGGCGTCCTGGAGCTGTCTCTGCGCCACCTCTAGGGAGCAGTGGTCTCCAGGGTGCTGAGCCGGGCGTGCGTGCGTGCGTGCGTGCGTGCGTGTGTGTGTGTGTTCGCAGATGCCACTGTGGTTTGCTCTCATTTCTCTTTCTTTTGTTTTGCTCTGGGCTCACACCCTGCAGTGCTCAGGGGTTACTCAGGAAGCACTCCCAGCAATGCTTTGGGGGACCATACGGGAAGCCGGAAATCAAACCCTGGTCAGTTGCCTGCAAGGCACGTGCCCTCGTCACTATACTCTCTCCGGCCATAGTTTGCTCTTATTTCTATGCATACTCACAAGTTGGAAAGATATAAAAAGATCTACAATATACTGGAGGCAGGAGTTAGGTGTTGACAAGGACAAAGATACCCCAACAAGCCAAAAAGAAGATTGTATGTGCGGGTCAAGCCTAAAACTGTGGATCTGTCTGATGATGGAGATACAGACGATAGTGATGTTGCTTTGGGTTTTCTGGACTTTCATTTTTTTTGTCTGTTTGTTTTGGTTTGGTTTTTGGGCCATACCCAGCAGCGCTCAGGGGTTATTCCTGGCTCTGTGCTCAGGGATCACTCCTGATGGTGCTGGGGGATGGGGTGCCCAGGTTTGAACCCAGGTCAGCTGCATGCAAGGCAGGTGCCCGACCCACTGTACTCTCTCTCTGGCCCCCTAGTTTCTATATATTCTACAATGAGTATGTTTAATTTTTGTGACAAGAATAAAATGCTTTTAAAAAAAATAAAATAGGGCGGAGGAATGAAGGGAGGAAGGCCGGGTAGCTGGGTCTCCTGGACAAGCCTGGCTGCAGTGACCACTCATTGCTCCGGCATCCTTTCCGGGCTGTGAGTGTCGCTGCTATGGACACTCCCCTGAGCCCTAATGCAGCCCAGTCTCAGCCGGGGGCGCGGGCCTCCCTGCCTCCTCCAGGCTCTCAGGACTCGCTCTCTCCATGCGTCGCAGCAGAAGCCCAGAAGCCGACCCATTGGAGAGCACTTTATCCTGGGCTGCCCTCGGTGCTGTCTGCACGCTCCTGCCCCAGAACCTTCTGGAACACCTGCCTCCCAGCACACTCAGGCCAACGTCTGCCTGGCAGCAAGGAAGAATGTTCTTTCTTTTCTTATTATCACTCTGTCGTCTGGGTAAAGTACAATCCGGACAAAAATATTCACACACGGATGAGTCCTCTAAGTCACCCACGTAAAGAACTGGGGACGTGTGACGGGCATCTGAGAGATTCGGGTCTAATAACGCTTTTATTTTTTAACTCACCAACTGAGAACTAACATCAGGATTCAGTGGAGAAGTTCTTGTTCCCCTTCCCTGGCGCCGAGAAATGTGTATTCCACGAGTATCCCGTGAGACGGGTATTCCACCCTGAGATGACCGTGGAGTTGGGGAGACCATCCAATGGCGTTGTGTGAAGCAGACATTTTAAGTAGAAATAATTCTAGTTTTTTTTTCCTTTTGGGTCACACCCACAGCGATGCTCAGGGGTTACTCCTGGCTCTGCACTCAGGAATTACTCCTGGAGGTACTTGGGGGACCATATGAGATACTGGGGATCGAACCCGGGTTGGCCACGTGCGAGGCAAGTGCCCTACCCGCTGTGCTATCACTCTGGCCCCAGAAATAATTCTAAAGACTCAAAACTTAAGTTTCAGACCTGTGTTCTCTGCTGCAACGTGGCCTGTGCTCACCTTACTGTCCCCCTGCCCCCCCGCCCTTCTGTGGCCCCCATGCCGTCCCAGGCCAGACTGCCATCACCCCGAGACCCCCAGCGTGAGACAAGCCTTCCCCACATGCTGCGCGAAGCCTTGCTCCACCCAGACCTCCTGGGCCCCGCGGCACAAGACCCCGGAGACCGCGGCAGACATGCTGTTGCATACCCGGGAAGTCAGTGGAGGAGGCTGAGCTCACAGGGGACTCGAGCCATGTCATTCTCCCGATCAGGCATGCAGGTAGCTGTGAGCCTCAGCCCTGCACTCGTCTCCAGTTTCCTGACCCTTCCCAGACGGGGCCCGAGGTCAGGGGTCTCCTGCCTGCTGTGACTGAGCTGTACCGGCACACACCCAGGCTGTTCCAAACCGAGTGACGCCGGCCCAAACTGCGGGCCAATGAGAGACCCCACAGAGAGGAGCCTTCTGCCGCAACCTCTGAGAGAGCCCCTGTCCCCTCCTGTCTCCCCCTGTCTCCTGCACCCTCCTGTCATCTTCCCAGCACTAGAGTGACCACAGCAGGACAGCAAGAGAATGTCTGGGTGAAGGGGCCACCAGGCCTGAGAACTCTCATCTTGGGTCTTCCCATCATCTTCTCGACCAAACAGCAGCGGCCTCCTACCAGGGCAGGCTCCTGCGCATCTCTGGAGGCCCTCCCAGCTCACCGTACTCCCGTCAAGGAAGAAGCTCGGGCAGGCAGAGAGACCCTCTGCACGACGGTCTGTCCTCCGGCCAGCTTGGGGAAGACTCCCACCCCCACTGCCATCAGGAGAGGTTCCCTTGGGGCCGGGGCATAGGACAGCAGGTAGAGCACCTGCCTTGCATAGTCTGCCTGAGTTCCATCCCCGGCACCCCAGAGGGTCCCCCAAGCATTCCCAGGAGTGACCCCTGAGCACAGTCAGGAGTAAGCAGGAGCATCGCCAGGTGTGGCCCATAAACAAACAAACAAACAAAAAGGAAGCGTTTCCCTTCCTCCCCACGAATTTCCTCATTTATACCATCATCTACAGATCACTTAGGTCTACGCGTAGAGATCAGGCTAGCCTGTAGGTTATTTTCCTCATGGGGTGATGATGCTCCAGTTTCCAGGACTGCAGGAGCTCCCGACCTGCTCCTAGGTTCCCCCACCCTTGGAGAAGTTCCTTATTTTCTGGAGCAATAAGATGTTCCAGGCTCAATTGTCTGTCTTAAAAGAATCCAGATCTCTAAGGATTCCTGGTCCTTTTAGAGGGGAGCATAAAACCACTTCTGAACCACATCAAATTAATATTGATGACCAAAGAAGCCTGAAGCCAAGTCAGAGGAGCAAGAAAAAGGCCCCTTTCCTGGCTTGTGTGGGGATGACTCAGCAGGGGCCAGCGACTGTGAGCCGGGTCTCTCCTGGGTTTGGAAGTGAAGACCTGGCCTCCAGCCGTGCTCACTCACATCCCCACCATCAGCGACAGCTTCCCTACGCGACAGTGGGGCTGAGCAGTTCTGAATGGTCACTTGGACATCTGGCAAAGCCACATCGGGTGGTCCTTCTAGATCCTTGCTAACAAGGACTACCTATGAGGCAGAGTGTAGCTTAGGGATGCTATAAGTAAGTTTTCCTAGAGGCCATGAGACAGCACCTTTGTCAAGGTGAAATAAGTCACCAACTTGGAAAAGCTGTACCAAGTCATGAAAAAGAATCTGGTCGTGGGCTCAGAGCGATAGTCCAGGGGAGAGGACACTTGCTTTGCACGCAGCCAGCCTGGGTTTGAGCCCCAGCACCCCCTATGGTCCCCTGAGCCAACCAGGAGTAATCTCTGATAGCAGAGTTGGGAGCAAGTCCTGAGCACAGCTAGGTGTGGCCCCCAAAAAAGACAAAACAGAGAACCTGACTGTATAGGCGATCACAAACAGAAAGGATGGTGATGATGGAATCTAAAAAAATGGTGGCTGGGAAGTAAAAGTATGGCAGTGAAATCAGATCACTGTCCTCTATCACTTTGGCTGACACTGGGTCTGGTCACCAGCCCAGGGCTTCTTCAGGTGGGAGAACTGATCACGCTTCACCACAGCATTCAAGATCTTCCTTCCTTCCCTCCTTCCTTTCTTCTTTCTTTTGAAGGAGGGCCACACTCAGCGGTGCTCTCAGGGATCACTCTTGGTTCTGTGCTCAAGAATAACTCCTGGTAGGGCTCAGAGGACCATATGGATACCAAGGATCGAACCCAGATACGTGGAGTGCAAGGCAAGGACCCTCCCCACTGTACTATGGGCTCCGGCCCCAGTTTTCAGAGATCGTGCTCCCAAAGCACAATTATCAGGGCCTGAGAGATAGTACAGTGGATAGGGCATCTGCCTTGTGTGACTGACCCAGGTTTGATCCCTGGCATCCTGGATGGTCCCCTCAGTACTTCCAGGAGTTATCCTTGAGCAGGAGTGAAGAACAAACAGAAAACAAAAAGAACAAACAGAAAACAAAAAACACAATTACCTTTCTGATTTTCAAGGCCCTGCCCATGCTATAGGAAGTACATTCTTTTTATAATTTTTTCTTCTTTTTTGGTCACACCCAGAGATGCTCAGGGGATACTCCTGGCTCTTCACTCAGGAATTTTCCTGGTGGTGCTTGGGGGACCATATGGGATGCTAGGAATCAAACCCGGGTTGGCCGTGGGCAAGGCAAAAACATCCTACCTGCTATACTTTCACTCTAGCCCGAGGAAGTACATTCTTCTCTACATCAAATTTATTTTCTTGTGCAAAGGTGCCTAAGTAAGTAAATGTAAGTATTCTCTAGAACTTAAGGAAAGCTGATGATTAGAGATCTTTAAAGACCAAGAGGCTAGATTCTGAACTAGTGATTAGGTAAACATAGTAGTTGGCATCAATGAAACTGTGAGCTCATGACTTTCTTTCAGAGTGGGCCAATGGAGGAATTTGCTGAAATGTTGGACAGCTCCCACCCACAAAGATGAGGATCTAGTCAAATCTTGGGTATCTTGGAAATTTTCACCCCCCCCACCCATTTTTCTTTATTGTTTGGTTACTCTTGGCTCTGCACTCAAGAATCACTCCTGGTGGTGCTCGGGGAGCCATTTGAGATGTTGGAAATCGAATCTGGGTTGGCCACGTGCAAGGCACCATCTCTCTGACCCCGTATCTTGGAAACATTTCTTAAAGCAAATGGTCCCACTAAATTTCTACTTTGTAGAAGAAGCTGACCCATTATTCAACAGAGGATGGATCTCAAGATGTTCATCACAGCTCTGCCTTTCCTACCCGACACAAACGTTTCAGCCCAACCAAAGGGCCAGTCTGTGTTGGCCTTACAGTACAATAAAGACTGAGAAATGACCGATTTCCTGTATCTAGTAAACACTGGTGTTGGTAAACCCTCAGTACCTAAACTTTAAAAAGGCAAAGCTGGGACTGGGGAGCCAGCATGGCAGCTAAGGGTGCTTGCCGCAGCTGACCCAGGCTCAATCCCTGGCACCACATTTGGCCCCTTGAGGCCCACCAGGAGCGATCCCTGAGCACAGAGCCAGGAGTAAGCCAGAGCACAGCTGGGTGTGAATCCAAACAAAACGAAAAAAAAAAGAGAAAAAAAGAAAAGCTGTGCTTAGTAACAAAATACATGAACATATATACTTTTTCAGGGACTAAGGTGCTTGTCTGGAGGTGACTGGCCCTGGTTTGATCCCTGGCATCACATATGGTCACTGAAGCACCACTGGAAATGATTTTCCTTGGGCACGACTGGGTGTAAATCACCTACACTCCCAATCACATAATTGTATCAATAGATGCAGAAAAAGCTTTTAACAAGAGTCAAACACTCATTTATAATAAAAACCCTCAACAAAACAGGGACAGAAAGAACATACTTAAGGTAGTAATGGCCATATATACAAACCCATGGCCAATATACACATGATAAAAACCTGAAAGTCTCGGATGCCCACTTTCTCTATGATTAGTCAATACTATTCTGGGAATACCGTGCACAGCCATAAAGCAAGAAAAATAAATCAAAGTCATTCAAACTGGAAAAGATGTTAAACTATCATGAATCACTGATAAAAAGATAATGTACAGAGAAATCCTAAGGATGCTGCTAAAAACTCTTAGAAACTATAAAGTAAAGCAGGAAAGTAGTGAGCTACAAAATCAACATGAAGAATTTCGTTTGATTTCTAAATGCAAACAATGAACTAGAAGAAGAGGACAAAATCAAAAAGACAACACCAGGGGCTAAAGAGATAGGACAACAGATAAGGTCCTTCCCTTGTGTGGGGCCACCTGGGTTCAATCCCCTGAACCACATATGAGCACTTCCAGGAGCGAGCCCAGAGCACAGAAGTAGGAATGAGCTCTGCGCACTGCCACTGTGACCCCTTCCAACACCATTTAGGGGAAAGTACTTGGGAATCAACAAAGGATGTGAAATATACACATCAAAAACTGCAAGTCACTTCTGAAAGAAATAGGACACCAGGAAATGGAAAAATATTCATGATATTTTTAAGGATTTAATAAGAACAAACACTACTAAAACTTGTATAGAACCATAAAACTCCCTTGAATAGCCAAAACAATTCTGAGAATAAAGAAGAAAAGAGGTATCACATTTCCTGCTCTTAAATCTTACTACAAAGCAAAAGTAATTAAAACAGTGTGCTACTGGAGTAAAGACAGATTCTCTTACCAATAAAGTAGAATTGACACCATAAAGATAAACCCTTAGGTTTATAGGAGGAATCTATAGTATAGGATCTTGGGACATGAAGTGGAGTAAGGAAAGTCTTTTTAACAAATGGTGCTGGGAAACGAGATAGCCACATGCAAAAAAATAAAAAAATTGGGAGGTGGGCTGAGCGAGAGTATAGCAGGTAAGACACTGGGTTCAATCCCCAGCACCCCGTATGATTCCCTGACCCCCACCCCCCACCCCGCATCCAGGACTAATCCTTGAGTTCAGCCAGAAGTAAGCCCTGAGCATAGCAGGGTGTGGCCGAAAAACAAGCAAAAAAGCAAAAGAAAAGCAAAAAAGAGACCTTTACTACATGTCACAGACAAAACAAGCTCTCAGGGGATTAAAGGCTGGGTCAGAGACATAGTACACAGATAAGGCACTTGCCTAACAGTGGCTAGGCAGTCTGACCCCATTAGATCCCTGCACTGTGTATGTTTACCAAAGAATGGCCAGGGGTCACTCCTAAGCAGAGCCAGTAGTAGCCCTGAAGACCTTTGGGTGTGGTCCACCCACAGTACCTCAATATCAGACCAGAATCCAGAAATAGTTCGAGGAAAATATAGGAAGAACTCTCCAACAGACAGACCCAAGAGAGCGACCCAACTCTCCAATACCCAAGACAGAAAGAACTCACAGAGCTCGGTAAAAGGTAAAGGTAAAGGCCCTCCCGTTGATCGTCGATTTGCTCGAGCGGGCCCAGTAACGTCTCCGTTGGAGACTTT
>JAOXYA010496555.1:0-28602 GCA_028565675.1 Sorex palustris | reverse complement strand
AGATACTCTCGGTAGCTTGCCGGGCTCTCTGAGAGGGGCAGAGGAATCGAACTCGGGTTGGCCATGTTGGCTGCGTGTGGCACCAGGAGAAGAGGCCCAAACTAAGTGACTGCGACAGGCCCTTGAACACTGCACCCCTATTTCAAGGGACAGGTATTCCTTCCTGTCTTCAGCGACGATATATATATATATATATATATATATATATATATATACCTTTTTCTTATTGCTTTTTGAGACAAACCTGGCAGTGCTCAGGACTACTTCTGGCTCTGGGCTCAAGGATCACCCCAGGTGGGCTCAGGGGACCGCATGGGACTATATGGGGCCCGCTTGGCTGTGTGCAAGGCATGTCTCCTACTTGCTGCAGTTTCTGTCCGGCGCCTCTAGTTGACTGACCCAGGATGCTTTCAGGGCATGCCCACTGGTGCCTCATTTGGCTGGGGACCAGCAGGCCACCTCCGTGATGTCTGGGGAGTCAAGCACTTTCCAGGTCTGTTCCCTAAGCCCTGGACTCTCCCTGGCCCCTGGCCCAGCCCAGTTTCCTGGGGCATGGACATGCAGGGAGAGGGGGTGCCTTTCACAGCCCCCCCCCCCGGCGCTGGGCTAACTCCTCACTCCTCAGCTAGTATGTGGCCAAAATAATAGTCATTCCTGTTCTGTTTCCTGTGGAAGGTGAAGAATGTTTTCATCGTCGTTTTATTAGTGTTAAGTCTTGAGTCTTCCACCGGGATCCTTGAAGTGTTCATGTGGGCCTGGGTCTGAGGGCAGAGAGCTTTGAGGGGAAATAGGCTCGTCCTGGGCATTTGGTCTGGCTAGCTCTGAAGGCCTGGAAGAAGTAACCCGTAAGGTCACCTGGAATCCAGTTTGGCTGCCTCTCCCTGAGCTTAACTAAGCTACCAGCGCCCAGAGATACAGAGTTCCCTGACAACTGTCCCTGGCCCCGCTGTGTGCCCTGAGCCTTGCTGGAATGGCCCTGGTGGTCCCAAGCATCCTCGGGCCTGAGCAGCGCATGCAGGCCCAGTATCATGGGGAGGAGGGGGCGACCAATGCACCCCCCATGCCCCGTACAGCACTGTTGGGGAGACCTCATGCCATCAAAAAGGACTTTCCAGGGATGCTCTAAGCTAACCTCACTCTTCAGGGGGTAGGCTGTGTGTTTCCGGTTTTACAATGAAGTCATGGACCCCCAGAATCACACATCAGAGGCTGGGTTTTTAAAAAATAAATAAATAAAACAACTTGGTGCAAGGACATGACACAGGGGAAGACCTTCTAGAATGTTCTTTGTTCACAGATGCGCATCCCTTCCCCTGCTGTTGGCCACAGGCCTGGCCTTTCTTGATGTTGACATCGGACAATTCAGTCCTTTTTCCTGAGAACCACAGAGGCCCTTCCACTGTGACCCTGCCCAGAGAGAACATTATTCTCATCAATAGAATCAGACTTGACTTTATTTGAATCACTGGGGTAAGAGGAGTTTGGGCCACTGCAGGGGGGCTCAGGGGGACTTAGGTGATGTTGGGGATAGATCTGGGCTTGACCTGGTTCTGGTGTCCTGATGCCAGCTGGCCTAAGCACTGGTGGTTTCAGGTACCCATTTCCACACTGTGGTTTGGAGTTCTCTTCTTTTTGAGGGGAAGGTGCTTGTCATCCGTGCATTCACTCCCTGGGTTTTCCTGCCCTGCCCCCGCTGGCAGGTGGGAAGGAATAGTGGGTGAGAAGGTGCTTTTGCTGGTCCCTTAGTGGAACAGCCTGGGCTTTCAGGATCTCAGATTCTTCAGGCAAAGTTCTTTCTTCATTTGTTTCTTTCTTTACTTTAGGGGCCACACCCAGTAGTGCCCAGAGGGCCTGTTGTTTCGGTCCTCAGGGCCATATGTGGTGCTGGACATAGAACGCTGGGGTCAGATCCTTTATTTTTAGCACTTGCTTTTTCCTTGGAAATCAGAAGTGGGCCAGGGAGAGGAAGTTGGGACTCATTGGCCTGGAGTGAGCCATGGTCAAAAATGTCTGGGCCAGGAGGACTGATCAGTGGTTGGAAGCTTGCCACGGATGTGTGTGTGTGTGTGTGTGTGTGTGTGTGTGTGTGTGTGTGGGAGTGGGGGGTTGAAGGGCATTTAGGACAAAGAAAGGACCACTGTGACAATAATAGTTGGACATGATGGCTCTGGACAAGAACTGAGTGTTGAAAGTAGGTAAAGGGATGTACATGATAACCTTTTAGTATCTGTATTGCAAACCATAATGCCCAAAGGGTGGGGGCGGGGGGAAGATAGATAGATAGAGAGACAGAGAGAGGAGAGAGAGAGAGAGAGAGAGAGAGAGAGAGAGAGAGAGAGAGAGAGAGAGAAAGTGAGTGCCTGTCACAGAGGCAGGCAGGGGTGGGATAGGAGGGAACCTGGAGACATTGGTGATGGGAAATGTACACTGGTGAAGGGACAAGTGTTGGAACATTGTATGACTGAAACCTAACCTTGAGCAACCTTGTAACTGTGTATCTTACTGTGATTCAATTACAAAAAATAAATAAATAAATAAGGGCTGGGAACTAGGTCCCCAGGGTCATGAGCAATACTGGCCGAGGGTCCTGAGGTAGCAGGTTGGGGACCTATGGGGTGTGGGGAGACATTTAGGGCCTCTTGGGCCACTGGCGTATTGGGTGGCGTCCCATGCAGGGATGCTGCTATGGGGTCAGAGAACTAGCGCTGTGGTAGAGGAATTTGTTTTGCTCGAAGCCAGCCCTGGGTTCTATCCCCGGAACTGCATAGAGCCCCCCCGCCCCCAACAAGCACCACTAAGAGCAACCCAACCCCCTGCCCCCATTAAAACCAATAAAGACTTGTTGCTAAGCCATGGGCATCTGGCCCTGGTCCTGGTGCAACACACATGCAACCTTTGGCGGATGTTCTTTTTCTTTATCTTTTTTAAAATATATATATATATTTTTAATTTTTTCCAATTTTATTTTATTTTTATAAAAAATTCACAATAATTTATTATTTTCAATATCCCAACACCAATCTCACCACCATTATACCTTCCCACCACTATTATTTTGAATTTTCCTACCATCACCCAACCCTGCCCCAAAAGCTGGTCCTAAATAATTTATTTTGTATTGCTTGTTATGAATAATCTGTTAAAAATGATTTAGAAAAGTTTCTTTAGAGAAAAATGTGTGAAGATTGTTGTATCTCACCCGGGAGACAGTAAGCCCTTGTATAAGAAATTACTAGCATATTGTTACGTGTTGAGCCTTGTGTGCTAATATCTATTCATTTATTGATGGAGATCAGTTGCCTTCTACCTTACAGCCCATCAAATGTGCTGTGCCACTCTTGGTACATTGGTGGAGTAGAGCATGGAATCTCAGGTGGCCTTGATTATGCCCATGTGCTCCAGGAATTCCAAAATTTTAAATTGGGTGATACTGCCTGGCAAGCTCCCCATGACATATTCGATATGCCAAACCCAGTAGCAAGAAGTCTCACAATGGAGATGTTACTGGGCTCGCTCAAGCAAATTGATGAACAATGGGAGGACAGTGCTACAGTGCTACAACTGGAGATGACTTTGGGGTTTGGAGATCTCTAAGCAGCTTGTTGCTCTCTTCCAAGATTTATTGGTGAATCTCTGGATCAGGGTCGTTAATGAGTTTCTATGGCACCTGAGGCAGTTTATGGGCGTGACTACCAGGCTCCATGGAAGTGGGGGGAGGTCGTCCATCCCCAGCTCCATGTGAGTCTGGAGATTTCTGTCACCAAAGCCACATACCTGAGTTTTTTCAGCAGATTCATTCTCATGGATGAGGCTCGTCCCGAGCCTGTGGAGATTGGCTGTGAACTGGGCAGCAACTGGGTTTTGGAGGTTCTCGGCTGCTGGGGCTCTGTTGAGACGGTGGTGGGCTCACTTGCCCCACTCCGGGTTGCCCTGGAAATGAGGTTCAGTCTGGCGAGGTGTCTGGAGATATCTCTCTGGCGGATGTTCTAAATGTCCAGATGGCACTTGGCAGAAGGTGGCAGAAATTCCCCCGCCCCTTATGCAGCCAGCCTGTCTTCCCTCCCACAGGGACCTCAAGCAGAAGTTTGGTTGAGTTGATAGCAGCATGATGAGATGGAGTATCAGATCAATTTTTCTTTTATTTATTTTTGGTTTGGGGGCCACATCTAGTGATGCTCAGGGCTGACTGCTGTCTCTGTACTCAAGGGATCACTCCTTGCGGAGCTTAAGAGACCCTATGGAGGTGCTGGGAATTGAACCTGGTCTGCGGTATACAAAGCACCTCCCTGTGTATTATCGCTCCTTTTTATTCTTTAATGCCCTCAGCTGAGGGACTGTCCACACCCAGGATGAGAAGCCAGTGACCCATGATGAAGGAGGAGGTGTGGGTGAGGGGGTTGACTCCCCTTGGTTTATTTATGATTCTTCTTTTGTATTTCATTCCATCATGGGGGTTAGTAGGACATTAGGGGTTTTGGGGGGGAGTGTGCACACCTGGTGGTGCTCAGGGGCTCCCCCATGCAGAGCCTGGACCTCAGCCCTTGGAGCATCCCCGAGGCCTCGAGTCCACAGAGGATTGGAATTAGGCCGGTACATTTGCTGGCCCCTTGTCATATCTAAAATCGAGTGTATAGAAACTATCCTTCCTGTCCGTAGAATTTTGTTTTTTGGTTTTGAAAAACAGGCGAAATGGGGGTGTTTTCTTCTATCTGATGCCCCCAAATTAGGAAGAATTCCACATGGTTTGCATTTTTTCCTTCTGCTGTAATCTGACAGCAAGGCCAGATGGGATCAGACCAGACCAGAATAGAGTGTAGGAGGAAACGGAAGTTATGGCTTTATTATTGATATGGCAAATTATTGATTTGCTCCCCCTTATGTCCTCCATTTTAGGAGGGCTTAGGGGGAGCCACACCAGGCAACGCTCAGGGGTTATTCCTGGTGGTGCTGGGGGACCATATATGGTACTAGGGATTGAACCAGGTTTTGGCTGCGTGCAAGGAAAGAGCCCTCCCCGCTGGACTATCACTCCGGCCTTGATGATCTTTATTCTTACATAAAATTAAACCAGTTTTGCTAATAGTCCACTGTGTGCATTCTTCTGTAAATAACAAGAGACCGATTTTTATCCCTTTCAGACATTTTCTATCTGTAACAAAGGAAGTGGGTCATAAAGATGGACAAGCGTCCCCATTTTTAAGCTTACAATAAGACAGCTGATTTTCATAAGCCTTTCTTACAAATTTCTTTCTTGGTCATCTTTGTCATTCGAGGATAGTAATTTAATATAGATAATCCCATGTTTCCGGGCACCTTACTCCAAACTGTGACTCAGAGAGTCTGAGGTCGTGCTTGGAGTAGAGGCACCCGTGCACTCCCCAGCACCGTGGCGCCCCTCGAGAGAAAATCCATATCTTGAGTATGTGTCTATGGGGCGGTGCCAAGTGGTGTCTGACCGACCCTCGTGTGTGCTATGCCTGAGGATAGAATCCATCTGCTCTAGAAGCCAGATGATTTTCAACTTTTCTTCTTGTTGAGTTTGCTGGGTCAGGTAGTCCTGTTAATTTTAGATCAGTTTCATGCTGCCCAACAGCATCTGGGCAGACCTATTCCCTGGAAAACAGGTGGAGAGCAAGGCTAACTCTCCCATACCCCCTCCGCTTTTAGTGAATCCAAAAGTTGAATTATCAGGGCTCTAACAAGAGCCGTTTCTGAACCACTGCGTGGCTAAGAAGGACTTGGGAAGTGGGTATGTGGCCAGCTGCAGCTCTGCTGTTACCCTTGGCTGAAGCCCAGAAATGATGACTCTTTTTCTGTTGTTTGTTTGGAGGGAAGGCACCTGGCAGTGCTCAGTGCTGACGTTTGACTCTCAGGGATCACTCCTGACTTGACTCAGGGGACTCTGTGGATGCCGGGTGTGGAACCCAGGTCAGTTGCGTGCAAGGCCAGCATCGTATTGGTCTGGCCCCAGAATTGAGGACATTTTGGGACCAGAGCAATAGTACAGCGGGGAGGGTATTTTCCTTGCACACTGTTGACCCGGGTTCAATCCCCGGCATCCCATACAGTCCCCCAAGCATTGTCAGTGATTTCTGAGTGCAGAGCTAGGAGTAAACCTTGAGCATTGCTGGGTGTGATAAAAAAAGTAAAACAAAACAAAACAAAAAAAACATTGAGGACATTTTAAGAATGATGGCTTTCTGTTTTCTTTTTCATTTTTGGGCCATATCCAGCGATGCTAGGGCTTACTCCTGGCTCTGCACTCAGGAATGACTCTTGGAAGTGCTCTAGGGACTCTATAGGATGCCGGGGATCAAACCCTGGTCAGTTGAGTGCCAGGCAAATGCCCTCTCTGTTGTCCTAGGCTCTGGCCCCAGGAATAATGGCATTTCTCAAGCTGCCCTTTCATGGATGCTCACAGGACACTGCCCCCACCCCACCCCAGACACCACTTGACAATTTCCTCTCCCTTTCTAGGGTCACGCCATCCTCTGAAAATCCTCATGGTGCTACTTCTGGTGTGAGCCAGGGCAAACCTTCCTTACGACGCATTAAAGGGCGCTTACACCGGAGCAAGAGCCTGGATAGTATTGACTTCTGTGAACTCACGGTAAGCCGCATGCTCCTTGCCTGCCCAGTGCTGTTGGGGTTTTCCTGTTCCTTTCAGAGACTGAACAGACCTTTGCTTCTTTTGTCATTGTTGGGCACTTCCAGGGGACTTGTTTGAGGACAGAGAAAGAGCATCTCTTTTTGGTCAGAGCTCATTTCTCCAGTGGGTGCCTACAAGCACAGTTTCTTTTCTTTCATCTTTTTAAAAAGCGTATTGTTGTTTGGGAGTCACACTCAGTGGTTCTCAGGACTGACTCCTGGCTCTGCACTCAGGAATGACTCCTGGAGGTGCTGGGGGTACCGAAATGGGATTCTGGGAATCAAACCCGACTTGGCTATGTGCAAGGCAAGTGCCCTCCCCGCTATACTATCACTCGAGCCGCTAAAAGAATGTTTTCTTCCCAGTCTCTGCATGAGCTGTTTCTAATGGATGGTTCAGAATGCGAGTCAAAAAACCAAGATAAAGAAATGTGGCCTAAACTCCACAACCAAAAGCAAATGAGTGGCAGTGGCTGGGGTATAATAACGTGGTGTGTGCCAAGTTGCCAAGGGGTGCCTCTTTGTACTTCCTATCCCTGAGGGGATATGTGTCATTTTTGTGGGGCTGCTAGACTTAACAGTGGTGATATTTGGCAGTGTTTGCAAATGTAGATCGTAATGGTGTACACTTGAGACTGATATCACGGCCCTATGTCAGTTATTCCTCAGTTAAAAGACTGAACTTCAGTATAGGATTAATGCCAATGTCTTAGAAAATGGCAAATCCACATATTTTCCCCCCTGATGGGAAGCAGGATTCATGGGGAGTGGAAATGACTCCGACACTCTCAGGAATTTGGCGCTGGCAGGGGTCCCTAATCCAGGGTGTGTGTGAGCCCACATCCATCTCGTGTGAGTTGCTGTCAGCCTGTGTCTTCAGACTCATCAGCACTGAGTGTGGTCAAGGAGATGCAGTTCTCCTGGTGCCTGAGAACTTGAACATGGCCTGGCACAACGCCTCTAGCCGTACCTGTTCTGAAGTGGGGGCTGATGTGCCATGTGGTCCCCAGCCACTGGAGCCTGTGACTTTTCACAGGTAACAGGGGGCAGAGAGGATGCTCCACTGCAAAGATTTATTTCCAGGGATGCTCTGGATAGGCCACAGGAAACAATCCCCCATGACAGTGTGAGCAGAGCCCTGAGTATGTGAGGACCCCTGCACCCTGCTTTCTGGTAGACCAGGAAGGAGTGTAGTTCATGTCTCTTTGGCAGACCCTCACCCAGGTGGCAATGTTCGATTCAGACTGATTTGTGTCCCCGATGACATTTTGCCCAGCCACAGGGACAGGTGGTCCATGGGCGTGAGGTCCATTTGTTGGTGTTTTGGAAGGAATATGGCTCCTTTCCCTGGCCTTTCTGATCAATTACATTGACCTTGTTTAGAAGAGAGACTTTGAAGGCCACAATGAAATTCTTGAATTTTCTTTATGCTGAGGTTTTGTGGCAGGACTCAAGCGCCAGTGTTTTGATGTGTTTTTTTTTTCTCCCCTTTGCGTGCTAAAACTCTGAATTTGGCTGGCTCTATTGATGGTTGCGGTTGCAAGGTTGTATAACATTAAACCAAAGTTCTCTGGAGGCTGTGGCTTCTTTAACTTTCACCTACAATGGCTGTAAACATCGGGGGATGGGAAGAGTCTGTATTTTTCACTTTTTATTTTCCCCATTTTAGTGATAATTCTTACAGAAGTGATGTCGCTCAGTTATTGGACCTGGGGCCTGGACAGACTGTACAGAGAGGAAAAGCTGGCAGAGGATCTGTTTACTGTACTGAATAGGATTTAAAATTGACCGTAGCTCCGTCCTGATCTGTTCTGTGACGGCTGATCCGATAGAAGTGATTATGCCATCCAAGCAAGGAGAAAGCCCCATGTGTGGTTGGGCACGTTCCTTGATTGCTCCTCTCCCGAGTTTGCTCCCAGGCTCCCATATCTGTACCCCAGCTCCGCTCATGAGGACCCCAACATCAAACTCCCTGAGTGTGGTTAAAATCTGCTGAATTGATTCCTTTCTTTATTCTTCCTTTGTCTGGGGGCCAAACCAGCGCTCAGCACATATTCCTGGTTTTGCATCCTGGGATGGTTTTGCACTCCTGGTGGTGTTCGGGGGACCATATGGGGTGCCAGGGGTGTGTTAGCAAGGGGTGGTGGTGTTGATGCTAAAGGAGCTGGTGGGGGTGGTGTTGGCAGTGGGGTGCTGGTGTTGGTGTTAGATTTGCTGGTAGTGGTGTTGGTAGTGAGGTGTTGGTGTTGGATTTGCTGGTGGATTTGGTGTTGAGATGATTGTGGTGGTCGTCTCTGCTCCCTGAGACCCTGGGCCAGCAGCTGCAGAGTGTGCAGAGCTGTAGCACACAGCCTGGGTGTGCAGGCACTGCCGCGGCTGTGCCACGTCCCGGCAAGGGACCCCACTGGCTATGTGTGAGCCTGTCCACTGTGCCCATGAACCCAGGACACATGGATGAGCAGCACAGACACCTGTGCTGAGCACTGCAGCTGAATTACATGATCTCTACCTGTGTGTGCCCTGCAGCCTTGGTGTGAGCATCACAGCAGACGTTTCAACCGGGCAAGCTCTGCAGACAAATGTGTGGGCATCACTGCCAGGCATGTGCAGCCCTGGCTAGGCCACAGCGGCAGTTCTGGGGGTGTTAGCAGTCCTGGTGTGGAGATGGTCATATTGGGCTGGAGGAGGTGCTGTTGGTTGGAGAGTGAAGGTGTTGGTAGTGGGGCGCATGGAGGTGATTTTAGTGGTGGTGGTGGAAGAACTGATGGAGCTGGAAGTGTGGTGGTGGTCGGATTGGCGGGTGGTTTGGGGGTGGGGCGTCGGTGGAAACGGGAAGGTGAAGATCCTGCAGCTGAAGATGGTCGTGGAGTGAAGATAGCAGTGGAGGTGGTGGAGATGGAGGTGGGGATGGTGATGGTGATACTGGTGCTAAGATGGTGCTGTGCTGGTGGTGGAGATGAAGCTGGTATTGGTGGAGCTGGAAGTCACGGAGGGGGAGGTAAGAATGCTTGTGGTCATGAGGGTATGTGGAGGTGATGGGTGGAGGGAGTAGTGGCATTGGAGAGAGAGTGGCATTGGAGGGTGGTGCTGTGGTACAGGTAGGGGTGTTGGTGGTGGCATGGGGGTTGCTGGAGACAGGGGTGAGGGTCTCAGGGTGGTGGTGGTGAAGGTGGGGGCGGGGTGTGACCCGACCCTGGTGGGTGCTGGCGACGTTGGATGCGCCTGTTCTGACCCTCTCCCTGGCCGTGTCAGCCTTTGTCTGTAATGGGTCGGTGTTTGAATAGTTTGGGAAGTGCCTCCCAGCAGTGCTCGGGAGTCTGGGTGTTGTGGTTGGGACGCTCCAGAACCCCCCAGCAGCACAGAGCCCCGAGGTGCCTGGGACGGAGCTCGGGGTCTTGCTCTGCTGCCCTTCGCGCTCCCTCCCTGGCCCCTGTGGCTGGCCTCACAGCTCAGGCCTCTCAAGCCCCTGCCAGCCCCAGCCCCCTCCGGCTCTTCCCATGAGCTCGCCAGGCCCTTTGCTGCCTCTGCTCTTCGGGGCTTGGCTTCTGAGAGTAGCCAGTTCAGGCCCGGCGGGGACACAACCTCCCGCTTCCACCGCATCTGCAGTTGCACCAGGCACAGAGTCTGGCTTTGCTTCTCTCTCAGTGCAGAGACTCCCTTCTCGCAGGCCGGCCTGGAGGGTGCTCCCTCCACTCCTCGCCTCTCTGCCCTTCCTGCAGCTATTCTCTGTGCAGGTCAGACTGTGCACCCAGAGCCAGGCCTGTGTGGGCCTCTGGTGAGGGCCAGCACAGGGCTCTCTGCCCCCACTTCCGCCTCGCACACCCCCACTCTGTACCTGGGTGCTCTTCTACCTACTCCCTCCACCACCCCCAGCCAGCGCCCGCACTGAGAGCTGCCTCGAGAACCAAGGCGTCGGGGGCTTCGGAGATGAAGCCTCCCCCATTCTGTTGGGTCTGTGTGGGTTGTGTGTGTGGGGGGGGGTCTCGGAGCTCTGCAGAGATGGACTGTGGGGCTTGGGGGAGGCACAGACCTCTGACTTAACCCCCCAGGCACCCGTGGGATTCTCTTATGGGGGTGGGGAGGGACACGTCAACAGTGCTCGGGGAACCGTGTCGTGCTGGGGTTTGGACCTGTGGTTCCTCCATTCAAAGCCTGACTCCAGCCCTTGGAGTCTGCATCCTGCGCCCCCGCTCCCCCCCACCCCACCCCACCCCACCAACTGTATCTTTTATTTCCCCAGGATGGCTGGCCTGGCCTCAGTTGCAGCTCAGCGGCCACATGGGGGCAGCACCGTCCAGCCGGTGTTCTGAGTGTCCTGGTTGGGCTGTGGCCTGGGGCTTCCTCTTTCTCGCCGCTGCTGCCTGTCCTAACCCATGAACTTGGAAGTGAATGTCTTTCCAGCCGGAAGTCATCGGCATCGCTGGGCTTTCTAGAAGGGACTGCTGTTGAGCTCTCTGTGAGCAGCCCCAGCTTCCTGGGGGGCGATTTATGAGCCACGAGCTGTGACCTCCCAGGGGGGACATGCAGTGGTGGGATCCAATTTAGGTCCTGTGTGCCTTTGCTCTGGCCATTTGAGCTGTCCCCTCGACCTCCATGCTGTTTAGGGGTCACACCCAGTGGTGCTCGGGGGGCTATTTCTGACTTGGTGCCTGGGGGTTGCTCCTGGTGGTGTTTGGGGGGACATGCAGTGCTGAAGATGGCGTGTGGGGTCCCGCATATGAAGCCTGCACTGCCCCCTCTCTCCAGCCCCCATTTCCCCAGCTCCCTCTCCCAGGCCCTGCTCCCGGGACCCCCCTCTTTCAGTCCCTTGCTTTTGTTCTTTGGGATAGAAAATGAGTTTTATAAGGAGTACAGGGCTGCCAGAAAGAAGTCAAGCTTTGGCTTTTGTTTCTAAAGTAGCTTTATGTCAAACTGATTCTCCAGAGACCCAGACCCCAACAAGTGATTTTAGGTTTTGAGCTTTAGTGTGTTTTTGTTTTGGGGTCACCCTAGTGGTGCTCAGGGATCAACACTCAGGAATCACTCCTGGTGGAGCTTGGGGAACCTATGGGATATCGGGGATCGAACCTGAGTTGTCTGTGTGCAAGGCAAATGCCCTCCCTTCCTCCCTTTTCTTTTGTGTATTGAAGATTCGTAAGAAGTATAGAATAAGAATCCCAGAGCAGCTTTTCAAACAACCTAGGTGCTAGTAAATCTGATGGTTTATTTTGTGTTTCCACACTGTGATATTAAATAGATTTTTTTCCCTTTATTTTGGAGCCATACCTGGCAGTGCTCAGGGCTTACTCCTGACTTGGTGCTTAGGGCTCACTCCTGGTGGCTTGGAGAGCCCTATAGGGTCCCAGGGATTGAATCTAGGTTGGCTGCATGGGAGGCAAGGACAGCCCTGGCCGCTGTCCTATCGCTTTGGCCCCACAGGGCCCTACTTTAACTCTTCTGGAAGCGAAAATGGTTTTCCAGAAGGGGAGAGAGATTTCCCCTGGTACTTTCTCGTACCTAGGGATACGTGTGTGTGTGTGTGTGTGAGTGCCCTTTGTGCTTTCTCTCTCTCTAAATATATACATATATATACATATATAGAGAGAGATATACATATATAGAGAGAGTCTCTCTCTCTCTCTATATATATAGAGTCTATATATATATATATAGAGAGAGGTATGTATGTATATGTATATATGTTGGTTTGGGGATTACTCCAGGTGGTTCTTGGGGGGTGCTTCTGACATTGCTCAAGGGACCAGGTGGTGGCCAGGATTGAACCCTCATGTAAACCACCCCCCCTGCCCTTTGAGCCATCTCCTGTCTCTAATTTTTAAAGACTGTGGTGGGGTAGGGACTCCCATCAGTTCCCAGAGAAGCTGGGCTCCACTTGGCCAGCCAGGCCAGATGATTCTGTGCTTAGCCCTGGCTGTTCTGGGGTTCGGGAAGGCCACCCCACCAGCGCTAGGGATCCAACTCGGGGCCTCATGTATGCCAGGGACATGCCCCTGCCTTGGCACTGTCTCCTCGGCCCTGCGTGGTCATTCTGAGATGAAACGGAGAGCTCAGTGCTGACGCTGGAAACACCCCAGAGTGCGTCCTACGCAGAGAGCAAACAGACCACGCGAGCCAACAGATGAAAGGGGCTTAGAAGGTGCCAGAAGGGAGCTCTGCCCGCGTCTGTGTCCCTCCTCTGACCTACCCTTTCCAGATCCTTCCTAGAGTCATAGGCCTCAGTTTCCCTCTGATCCTGCTGCTTTGATCTGGGCTGCTTGCTGCCATGCTTGCCATACTGGTGTGTTTGACACCCTCGACTGTGGCAGTGATTTCAGACACCAACCCAGCAATCAGCAGCCTTAGCCCGGAGTCTAGTGAGAAGCCTTCGCTGGCTTTGCCTGCTCCAGGGTCAGCCTTCGCCTCCATCCCGTTGGCATCCGAGGTCAGAAAGCATCCAGGGTGGGACAGGGGCCCGCGCTGCTCTCCGGGCCCATCCTGAGAAGGCCGTGTTCTCTTTAAACATTCCTGACTCACGTAGTTTGGGCCCGTTCAAAGACGTCATTAGCGAGAGGCTCGCTTCTCCGGTCCTGCGGGTGGGTGGCCCCGAGATGGTCCATTGGAATCTTTCAGCTGGGCGTCCCTCTGGGTGGGGCGGAAAGGCTGGGCAGGGCTGGGCAGGGCTGGGGTGACTCCCGGCCTCGGCAACTCTGTCATGGGGAGTGATCTTCAGGCCTTCCCTTGGGCACCCCCTCAGCATCTGATCCCTGGTTTGACCCTGTGTTGACCTTGAATCCTGTGTCTTCCATCTCATCCATGGAAGCCATGGGCCCAGACACTTCCGTGGACCAGGCACGGGGAACCAGTGTCACCTTCTCTCCAGGAACTAGGAGCGCCTCTGTCTGGGGGGCTTGGTGCCTGTCAAACCCCCCTTCTTGGGCTGGACAGAATGAGCATAGGCTAAGGCACCTGCCAGGCACTGGGCCAGCCCCAGTGCTATTCATCCAGAAGTGACCCCTGAGCACAGAGCCATGAGTAACTCCTGAGCACTGCCAGGTGTGACCTGATGCTCACCACCCCGAGTTCCCTTTCCTGCCACATTTTAGGCTGCTCGAGTGAGTGGGAGCAGAGAGCCAGAAGTCTCTGAACTTAACTTACCTTATCACTCCCTTTTCTGGAAAAAAAAAATCCCGTGTCTCCCTGGAAATCTACCTTCTTTAGGCAAGTAGGAAGTGCCCTCAGTTGTCAGTTGTACCCTGCACTTGAGGTTCTTCCTGTACCCCTCAGTCCAGCCCCCCACCAGGGCTGGGGAGAGGTATTTGGTCCTTTCTGGATAAGACTGTTGTAGAAAGCTGGCAAGTGTTGTCTCTGGATGCTTCTGGATTTAAACAGAATTATGTCCCTTCCTGGATCTTGCTGTTTTACCCTCAGTATAGGAGGACTGTTGGAATCTTTATTTTTTTCCCCTCTGTGTCGGATCAATATTCTCTCTCTCTCTCTCTCTCTCTCTCTCTCTCTCTCTCTCTCTCTCTCTTTTCCCGGCCATACCTGGCAGTGCTTAGGGCATTCTCCCAGCTGGTTCTTTGCTCAGGGATCACTTCTGGCAGGCTCAGGGGAACCTGTGGGGAACCAGGGATCAAACCTGGGTTGGCCACATGCCAAGCAAGTGCCCCCCCTGCTGTCTTATCCCGGCAACCCCTAGAAGACCTCCCTTCTGCCCCAAGTTCCTCCATCGTTCTCCCTTAAATCTTTAGACAGAGCGTTGAAGGTCCCTGTGTTTGAATCTTTCATCCCAATGTTATCTATGAGTGAGGTTGGGTGGGGCCAGGGTGGATAGTCCCACTGTGGCCGCCAGCAGGCGCTGGTGGCTGAGGACTGAGGCTCTAGCATCTCGTCTGTGACTGTCTCCTATCAGAGAACATCTCCCTCACGTGTGACCCGCTCCTCCTTCCCGTGGGTGATTGCTGCCTTTCCCTGTGCTGAACTCACACTCCTCATTACCATAACTTAATGACAAATCTTGGAAACTGGTAGAGCGGGTGCCTTCCCCTGGCTTAGGTGCACCCCTTTGATCTTCCCGGGCACCCAGAGTTCGCACACGCCAGCCCTCCTTGGTGCCGGCACAGTCCCGACAGGTGGGTGGAGACAGGGTGGATGTGAGTTAGATCTTTCTGACGGGCGCTCCTGTACTTGCGCCATCTCTCAGCCGGCTTTAAGGGTTTCCCTAAAGCATCTCATGGAACTTGTTCAATTTGATTTACAGTGCTTTTCTTAATAAGTGACCTCTGTTAACTTCGGAGGGTTGGTGCTTGGTGGGGGACACTGGCAGTGTTCAGGGTTCACTCCTAGCAGTGCTGGGGACTCTGTGCAGTGCTGGGGTTGGAACCAGGGCTGGCTGTTTGCAGGACAAACGGCAGAACTCCTAAACTGTCTCTCGTTTTCCAAGATGTGAGTTGACAATTGTGTCTTAATGTCAGAACCCTCTCTGAATTCGAATTCTTTAGAGACTTGGCTTGGGAATTAATTTTGAAGAGACTGTCTGCTGCTGTCTCTTCAAAATCGAATAATTCACTTTGTTGGGGTTTTTTGGGGGATGGGGGTGTTGTTGGGCCATAGTGTTCAGGACTTCCTCCTAGGTCTATGCTCAGGGATCTTTCCTGGCAGGTCTGGAGCCCAGACGGGACCCGCCTCCTGCAAGGCTGACACCATAACCATGCGACCGTCACTCCAGCCCAGAAACCTGATGACTTCAAGACTGCTGGGCTGAGAGAGGGCTCAGTGGGCTGGAGCACAGGCCTCGGTTTCGTCTTGCAGCCCGCAGTCCCGGGAGCCCAGCCCAGAGTAGCTGGGAGGAGTTCCTGAGCACTGCTGGGTGTGGCCCCCAAACAAAACGTAAATAAATGAATAATAGCTGAGAGCCCAGCATGGGTATTTCTGGTGGAATTTCCTGGTCTCTTCCCGCTGTGTCCCATCTCATGCCAGGCCTGTGGGGTATTCCGTCCCATGTTCTGAACTGGACTAATGAACCCTTTTGCTTCAAATGCAGCACCAGGCATGTGGCCTGATGGGCTGTGCAGCTCGGCAGGGGTGGGGAGTGCCTTGAGAGTGTGAGCCCTGCACCATGCATGTGTGCGGACGGTCCCCATCTTCCTATCTTGTTCATCATAAACGTCTCTGCACTTTGCCCCCTTGTGCCAGGAGTTTTATGGCGTGTGACTTAGATGTCAATAAAGCCGTAAAAAAGGCAGGGCGACCTGTCAGCGGGTACTGACTCAGCGGGCCAGGTATTTCCAAGTGCAGCATGCCCACGCAGAGACGTACACACTTGGATGTGTGTGCACACGTGTGTGGGGGGTATATGTGTGCGTGGGTGGGTGGGTGTGCATGCCTATGCATGCGTTATGTGTACGCATGTGTGTATACAGTGATATTTCTGGGGTTCTTGGCCTGGGGACAGGGCATGACTGAGAACTGGTGCTCACACCCACAGTGGCAAATCAGTTTTGTTTTATTTATTTATTTTAGGTGTGGGGGGGAGGGTGAGATCAGGGGCCCTAGCCAGCTGTGCTTTGGTCAGGGATCACTTCCGGCAGGAATCAGGGAATCGTGGGGGATCGGGGATTGGATCAGGATCTGCAGCCCCTGCCTGCTGTGCTCTCTTACTGGCTGGTTTTGTTTTTTTTTATTTCATTTATTGTTGTTATTTTTTTCTGAATCACTGTGAGAATTATTTCTGATGACAGGGGCGTTCCCACCAAAGAGGAAACGGAGGCCAGCGGAGTGCTGAACACCCACAGCAAGGTCAAGGGTGCTAGGTGGCAGGGAGAGGCTGATGGGTGTGGAGGGTTGAGTCACAGGACAGGAGTGACACGGGTCCACGGGGCAGGAGTGGACCCCAGTGGCTTCTTTCCTCTTCGGCTCCCTCAGACACAGCTGCTGGACTGTTTGTGAACCCCACAGCCCCTCTTAAGAGAGCAAATGCCCAGGAAACCAAGAACTTCCTGCTTGAGATGGGCCCTGAATGAGGCTGGAAATGGTGCAGGGGGCATTGCCGGCCCTGCATGCAGCTGACACGGGCTAGATTTCTTGCACCCCGGTGGGTCCCTCGGGCCTTGCCAGGACTGGTCTTGCCAGAGCCAAGAGTAAGCCCTGAACACCACCAGGTGAGGTCTTCTAAACAAAATCAAGAAACCAGGGCGGGGGCACATTCCCCTCAGACTGGAACCCCAGGTCTGCTCTTCAGCACTGCAAGAGCCCCCGAGTAACACCAAGAATCACAGTCCCCAGCATCCTTGGGAGTGGCCCCAAAACAGACCCAAAGAAGCAAGAACCCCTTCTGGTGTTAGGAGGGGCCATTAAGATCCTTCCACCACGCGGGCAGTGCGGGTTGCGCCAAGAGGACAGGGAAGCAATCCTGAAGGTGAACTCAGGTTGGCAGCCTGTGTGCAGGGATCGCTGGGGAGGGCACGGGCTGCCCGGGGCCAGTGCTCAATCTCCAGCCTGGGAGTATGAGTTTCAGAGACCCAGAATCCTGGGCCTGGTCACAGCCAGCAGCTCCAGGATCTGCTGGGTCCAGCCTCAGAAGGAAGCATTAGGCTCCAGAGCTGCTTAATGGGGGCTTAGACTAACCCCCTACACACACACACACACACACACACACACACACACACACACACACATACACACACACACACACAGAGTCTCTCTCGCTCTCTCTCTTTCTATCTCTCTTCAGATAAGTCCAGGCTCAGCTGACTCACGTCCAAGCTTGGGAAATAGCCACACTGAATCTCACCGTCTCCAATGCACATTTCTGGGGTGTTACTGCTTTGCCCACCCACCTCTTCCTCCACCATCACCTCTGCCAGCCCCAGCGCAGTTCCTGGGATGTTTTCCCTGTCCCCCTCTTCTTGGGGCCTTGATGAGCGATGGCCCTCTGGGGGGTGTATTTGGAAGCCATGTCTCTCTCTAAGCAAATCCGTGAGCTCATATATCTGCCTCCTGTTAGGCCCCGGATGGACATTCATGTGCCAGCCAGCAGTAGCGGGGAAATGCCCATTTTGGGGATCCTGAGCACCCTGAAAAGGTCTTTTTCTGGACTGAGATAGTGAGTGAGGAATAGCCCCCAACTGGCTTGTTTGATCTCTTGGTGTTTTTGCGTGGGGCAGGGCAGTTTCCTCTCCCCGCCCCCCTTTTAGGCCAGTGATGTTCTTGGAAAATAGAGAGGACTGGGTGTTTGTCCCCAGCAATGGAGAATTCTTATATAGTCGAGTCTTTTGGCTTTTCAGGATTTCCTTCCTCTGCTTTAAGTTTAATTAAAATTTAACTGTATCCTTTATTACCGCTAATTATCATTATTCTCCTGTCAACCTGTTTATTATTCCATTATCCCTTTCTTTCATTGTTCTTTTTTCATTTGCTTTCCACCGCTCTTCCTGGGGCTCATAATAACCATCTGATTTCTTTAAGAAGTGCCACCTTCCGTGTTACTCTTCAAAATATTTATTCTTCGCGAGTTACAAAAAACGTACAACCCTCAATTAGACATTTCCCCCACACACCTAACCCTTGCATTTTCACACCCATTATTTCTTTTACTTTAACTAATTTTAGAAGACTTGAAACTGCTCACTGCTGATCCCAGAAATGGGGAGTGCGCGACCCTGTGTGAGTCTGGGGCTTATGTGTCTGGGAAGGGTTAAATCTCTTCCCTTGGGGACCCAGCTAGCAGCTCCCTAAGCATCAGTTCTTGGTGTGCGGCTTCCTTTCGCCTCCACAGCGAGTTCCCACTGGGCCGGTCATCGGAGAATGTGGTTTACTTCAAACTCATTTCACTATGAATCCACAAGAGAAACAACTAGAGCACAGAGGCAGGTTCCGGTTGAACCTGATGTGCACGTGGAGTTGGCACCTGTTGTGGAGTCTGAGGTTTTTCTCTATGACTCACGTTTCCTCTGTCACCCCAAGTCATGCATGTAGGTTCATAGGAGTATGTGGTTTGCCTAGTTAGAGTAGGGGAATGAGAGTGTGTATGTGTGTGTGAGTGAGTATATGTGTGAGTGTGTGTGTGAGTGTATGCATGTGTGTGTGAGTGTATGCACGTGTGTATGAGTGTATGCATGTGTGAGGGTGTGTGAATGCATGTGTGTGTGAGTGTATACATGTGTGTGGGTGTGAGTGCATGTGTGTGGGTGTACATGCGTATGAGTGTGCATGACTATATGTGTATGTGAGTGTGTATATGTGTGAGTGACTGAATGTTGTATGTGTGTATGTATGTGTGTTTGTGTGAGTGTGTAGGACTGTATGTGTCTGTGAGTGTGTATATGTGTGTGACTGTGTGTGAATGTTGTATGTGTGTATATATGTGTGTGAGTGTGTATATTTGTGAATGACTGTGTGTGAATGTTGTATGTGTATATGTATGTGTGTTTGTGTGTGTTTGGGTATATGTGAATGTATGAGTATGTATGTGTATGTGTGTGATTATATGTTCATGTGTATATATGTGTGAGTGTATTGTGCATGTGTAACTGTATGTGTGTGTGTGTGTGTGTTTGATGTCCCCAAGGGTGTCCTGTCCCTGTGACATCTCACACTGGCCTTGAGCTGACAGGAACTATTCCACCAGCTGTCCCCTAGAATTAGCACTTTGGAGAATGAATGAATCGATGAATGAAGGAATCCAAGTGATCATTATCTTTTTAGTCTTGTTTTGGGGCCACACCCAGCAATGCCTCAGTGTTACTCCCAGCTCTGCACTCAGGCATCACTCCTGAGTGGAATCCAGGGGACCTTATGGGGTGCCAGGGAGCAAGCCAGGGTCAGCTGTGTGCTAGGCAAGCGCCTTAACTTTCATACTCTCCCCAGCCCTGAATTGTTTTGCAAATAAGTGTGTTCTGGGGGGCCGGGAGAGCCAACCCCCTCCCTGGGCTCAACCACAGTGGATGCCCAAGCATTTCTGGGTCCAACCCCTATTTAAAGAAGGGGTCATCCTGTGCTACCCCCAGCTATACCCCCAAGCACGGAGCTACTCACTAGGCTTCCCAGGAATTCTAGTTTCCTTGACCTGCAGAGAAGATCTGGACACGGATTTCGAGAGGGAAAGTTGCTCCTTGGCCCAAGATTCTCCAGCCCCCTCTGGCTTGGAGCTACGGCACATGTGAGGGCAGCACTGCTCACAAGGGCCAATTTATTCCGAGAAGACAGCGGCCGTTCTCTGTGCCAGCAGGGCTGTGGAATTGAGCCCTGGAACAGACCCATGTTGTCAGTGGAGGAGGTCCTGGGCGGCCCAGAGATGACCCAGGAGCACTGCTGACTTTGAAGTCCACGGCCTGCATCCAGGAGAGGGCCAGTGACCGGGGCAGCAAGCAAGCCCATCCCCATAAAAACGGAACTTCTGAGGGCTTCCGCCTGACATGAGAAATGCCCATTTGTTTCCTGCCACAAAGTCTTAGATGCAGTTTCTTTTATTCATTAATAAAAGAGAAAAAGAAAAAAGACTTCACTCAGATCATTGAAAACTTGATTTAAGGGCTGCAGTGATGATGGTGGGGAGGGTGCTTACCTTGCATGGCAGCCAGCCCCAGTGGGATCCCCGGCACCGCACTCAGGTCTCCTGAGTCTCTCTAGGAGTAATCCCTGATAACTGTCGTGAGTGGCCCCCTGCCCTCACCCCTACTTTCCCCTGCAAATCCAAAATACTTGATTCAAAAGCCCGAGGAGGTGGCTTGGTAGTAGAATTTATGCCTTGATTACATGAGGTTGGACCTCCAAACTCTTGGATGGGGTTCGGGGTTGGGGTGGGGCGGGCTTCAAGAGCGCAAGCTTTGCATGTGGGAGCCCCGAGTTCAAATCCTGGCACCTTGGGTCCTGGAGCACCCACTGGGAGTGACCTCATGTATGGTGCTTTGACGCATCCCATGCACTAGAGGGGTGGCCTCAAATCAAAACAAATTTTAAAAACAAAAAGCTGGAGGCTGGAGCCCTAACCGAGCAGGGAGGGCCCTTGCTGATCCAGGTTCAATCCCCAGCAACCCAGAGGGTCCCCTGAGCCCTGATCTCTGAGGGAGAGCTATGAGTCAGCTCTGAGCAAGCCCAGGTGTGACCCCCAAATAAAACACGGTGGGCCGGAGAGATGAGACCCTCCTTAGAAGGGGATCAGAGGTGTGGAAATTTAGTGACTTAACATAAATGGAAGAATTAATAAGTGAATGTATCACATTTGCTTTTCGAGATAAAACAAAGAGAATACTGGCTTACTTAATTAAACAAACAAACAAAAAAACCACAGGAGAAGGAAAATCCTATCTATTGAAATAATATGATGACACAGGGAACAATCACCTCCCAAACAGAGGAAGTTTAAAATAAAATGAGACCCCTTTGCACAATTCTGTGCAAGTATGCTTGGAAGACAAAATTAATCGGGGAAGTTTTTCTGAAAATACAGTTGGCTGAGAGACAGAGAGACAGAGAGACAGAAAGACAGGAATCCAAATGGCCAAATGACATCTAAAGAAGGAAAAATTGTCAAAGAGCTTGTTGGCCAGAGGCCGGCATAGTGATCTCTCCAAGTGCTCCCTACTCAGATGGTCCCTGAGTGGCTCCAGCTGTTCCCAAGGGGAGAAAAAGAAGGGAAATTTCCCAATTAATGAAGAGAGTGAATCACTTGCGTGAAAATTCGATGAAGTTTTACTTAGAGAAAACCTGTTCCATATTCCTGTGAATATCACTGCCAAAATATTGAGTGAAATCTTGGAAAATAAGGAACTATAGTAGAGCAGGGCGGGCGCTTGCCTTCCATGTGACTGACCCGGCTTTGATCCCTGACACCCTGTATGGCCCTTCCTGAGTTCCTGAGTGTGATCCCTGAGTGCCAGGAGGAGGCCTGAGCACTGCCTGGTGTGGCCTCCAATCCGAAACAAACAAAATCTTGGAAAATATCCATTTGTGGTGAGAAGAGAGAGAGCTTATGTTAGGTGGACTCTAAGCCTGAATTTCAAAGGCAGTTTATGAATCATTTCATAGCAGATCTAAGGAGAAAATTAATTATTTGATGAGCTTCCTAGACGCCAAAAACACACCAAACATGCCACACCTGTTTATCTGAAAATGCTCAGTCGGCCGGAAGGTGGCTGAGGGGTCAGGGCAGGAGGCAAGTTTGAGCCCCAGCCAGCCCCACCTGCTTGGCACAATTCCAGGGGCTCGGTGGTGGGTGGGGTCTCAGGCCCCACAACAGAATCTCTGCCCTCCCACACACACCACGGTGTGAATGTGTGCTGACACCACAGCTGAATGTGGCCGAGCCCTGCGGGCAAAGTGTGCAACCCCAGCCCAGCACATTGGCACTGATCAGAGTATTTATTTATTTTTTATTTATTTATTTATTTTTTTTGCTTTTTGGGTCACACCCAGCGATGCTCAGGGGTTACTCCTGGCTCATGCACTCAGGAATCACTCCTGGCGGTGCTCGGGGGACCATATGGGATGCTGGGAATCGAACCTGGATCTGCCATGTTGGCTGCGTGTAAGGCAAACGCCCTACCCGCTGTGCTATTGCTCCAGCCCCTGATCAGAGTATTTAAAGGGACCACTGCACCCACAGGGGTCAGAGTGATGGAACAGCGGGGAGGGCGCTTGCCTGGCACATGGCTGATCCTGGTTCGATCCGCAGCACCCCATCCCTGAGCATCACCAGGAGTAATTCCTGACTGCAGAGCCAGGAGTCACCCCTGAGCACTGCTGGCAAAAAAAGGGGGGAGGTCAGGGGAGAGGCCCGAAGAACTGAGTGCCAACTGCATACAGGAATCCCAGGTTCAGTCCCTAGCACTGCATGGGCCTCTGAGTCCTTTCAGGACCAATCCTTGAGCATAGCAGTGGGAGGTACCCCTAGGTACCACCAGGTGTGGCCCAACCCCCTCCCCCGAATTATAAAAAGGGAAAGGGAAGGGGTGGCAAGGAGAGGAGAGAAAAATGTGAGCCTGAATAAAGTGAGTGCCCACCCTTGGCGTCTGACCGCAGGCCACCATCCATAGTCCGCTTTCGTCTGAATTAGGAAGATCCTCAGGGTGAGCCTGGCACATCTGACTGTGCCCTACACTAGGAGAAGGACCCAGGAGTTGGTGTCCAGAGAACACCGACAGGAACAGGCTCTTGGTGGTCAGACAGAGAGCAGTTTTGGGGTCGCAAACTCATAAAAATGTGCGTCACTGAGATGGAAAGAAGGTCTGAAAAGGGCAGAGCATAGTATAGGGGTCAAGGCGCTTGTCTTGCAAGCAGCCTGCCCGTGTTTAATCCCTGACCACAGAGCCAGGAGTCATGCCTGAGCACGGCTAGGGGTGGTGAAAAAATAAACTAAAATACCTGTGCAAAACTCTTGGCGCTTAAAAAAATTCCGTAGGGGTGGAGACATAGCACAGTGGGGAGGACTTTTGCAACCCAGGTTCGATCCCCAGCACCCCATAGGGTCCTCTGAGCCTGCCTGGAGTGATCCCTGAGTGCAGAGCCAAGAGGCAACCCTGAGCACTGCCCGGTGTGGCCCCAAAACAAAAATAATAAAAAATAAATTCTGTAGGGACAAGGATGTGGCTCTGTGTGGAGCACAGTGTGGAAGGCCTGGGTTTGATCCCTGGCACTGAAAGACAAAAACCAAAACCAAAACCAGAGGTCTGTTTTTAGTCCAGGGAAGTATCCCGAAGAGGCAGATCGCATCCCTAGCACTCAGGCCAGGGTTTAGACCCCTGCAGCAGGTGCTCTTCTGAGCTCGGTGGGGGCCACTTCACCAGCTCTGAGCATTGGGCCGTCTAGCCTGGCTGGCTTAGCATCAGAATCATAAGTCGCCCTAGACTCCTGAGCACTGCGAGGGGGCACCCCCACCTCCCTCGGGCATTTGTGTCAGACAGGAAACTTGGACTGGGAACCAAGCGGTGCATGATACCAAGGACTTAGTTCATTTCCTTTCGTGAGATAATGACCTTGTGCTTGTGTTTTCAAAAGCCCCCATTGTTCCGAGAGGCCTGGTGAGAACCAAGAGTTTCCCTTTAACCCACTCTGGTGGAGACTGAACAGAAAACAGAAGTGAATGGACGACAAAGCTCATTTGTCAAAAATTTTCATACTGAGCCAGAGTGACAATACAGCAAGCAGGGTGCTTGCCTTGCTGACCCGGGTTCAATCCCTGGCATTCCTTAGGGTCCCCCAAGCACTGCCAGGAGTAATTCCTGAGTGCAGAGCCAGGAGTAAGCCCTGAGCATGGTGTGTGGCCCCCAAATAAAAAAAACAAATGAAAAGATAACTTCATATCATGGGGCTGGAGTGATAGTACGGCAAGCAGGGCACTGTCAATTCTGTAGGGGGTGCTCCCTCGCAGTGCTCAGGGGTCTAGGGCAATTTATGCCCGCCAGGCTAAACGGTTCAATGCTCAGAGCTGGTGAAGTGGCCCCCACTGAGTTCAGAAAAGCACCCGCTGCAGGGGTCTAAATGCTGCCCAGGTTTGATCCCTGGCATCCCATATGGCCCTCTGAGTAGGAGTAATTCCTGAGTGCAGAGCCAGAGTAACTCGTGAGCATCCCTGGGTGTGGTCCCCTCAAAAAAATCCATATTGTTTCTCAGGGGCAATTGGCTTATTTTACAGTCCTATTTATAAGTATATTTATTTGCTTTATTATTTTTAATTTTGGGGGCCACCCCTGGCAATGTTCAGGGCTTACTCCTTGTCTCTGTGCTTAGGGATCATTCCTGGCTGGACTCGGGAGACCCTATGGGATGTCGGACATCAAACCCAGTTGGGACATGTGCAAGGCCAGCACCTGCCCTGAGGTGCCATTATAGCTCAAGTCCCTTTCCAGTGTGTTTAAAGTAACTAAGCCCAAGAACTCGGTGCTACTGGAACCTGTGTTCCATCCCTGGACAAGTGAGTGGAGGTGTGGCTATCTCTGTGGTCCAGCCCCACCCTGTGGGCTCGAGGACTTGAGTTTGTAGTGGGAGTGAGCCCTGCCACAGCCAAGCCACTGTGCTGTGTGAGACCCCGTGTCTCAGAGAGTATGTGTGTGTGTCTCCCCTAAACAAGAATGGAGAAGGAAGATGGGCAGTACGAGAGGGAGAGGGCCTTGCCCCTGGCCAGCCCATCTGGTCCCCAGCAGCACTTGGTCCCCTGTGTGTGGCCGGCGGAGACCCAGACCATCCCCAGCACCACAGAGCCCCAACCGCACCACAGGCCCTCACAGGAAACCTTGGTTCCAAAGGCCAGGAATCACCAGTGAGGCCCCCAGCTTCCTGAGCACTGCTTAGGAGTCTCCTCGCAAGTAGAGGAAATGAAAGTACAAGGTGGGGGGGTGTGGAAAAGAGGTGATTGAGCTCAGAGAGGCAAGTGGCCCCGCGGCCCCCCATTTCTCAGATGAGCCTCCGACCATGCCAGAGATTTGGGGGGGGGAGTGTTTCCTGCCTCCAGACTCCAGTTCCTCACAGTGCACAGGGGTCACCCCTGGGGTCTCCACCCCAGAAGGGGTGGGGGGTGGGAGGGAGGGCTGCCCGCCCAGGGCTGGAATGAAAGGAATTTGGTCTCAGAGATAGCACTTGTGTCTCCTGCAGAGGGGATCAGGGTGGAGAAAGGCCAGGACATGGTGGGGAGCCCAGAGGTTGGGGGTGGGTCAGGAAGCTGCAAGCTGACAGCTGCCCTTGGAGATGAATTTCTATACCCCCACGCCCTCCCAGGTCTCCATCCCTTCCTGCGACCCCAAACAATGTCCCTGATGTGGGCTGCGCTTCTCTCCTGCCCAAGTCTCGAGGTCCACAGGCAGGAGTGGTTCTGACGCCAGGACACCCAGGCGATAGGCCGGTTCCCCTCTGCGGGCTCCAGGTCACCAGCGGATGATTCAGTTCCTGAGTCAGCCAGCAGCTGAGCCAGACCCCAGCGGGGACCCGGCCACCCCCCGCGGTTCCTGGCTCGGCAGGAGCTCCCCACCCCCGCTGCTGCTGACCACGCACTGGCGGGCAGCCACCCGCACGCACTCCCGCCCTGCAGTGCTCCCAGGATGCCCCCACCAGGACAGGGAAGCCCAGGAATCTGTGGGACCCGGCCAGGTGGCACAAGGGTCAGAGCTCTGACTTGATTTAGGGAACCTTGTCCAGTCCCACCCAGCATGTCCTGGTCCCCGGCACCACGAGGAGCATGTGTGCGTGTTTTATGTGTGTGTGTGTGTGTGTGTGTGTGTGTGTGTGTGTGTTGCTGATGGAGGACTGTGTGCTACACCCTTTGGTGCTCAGGGCTTTACTCAACACTCCCAGCAGGCTTGGGTGCCAGGGATTGAACCAGGGTCCGCTGCAGGCAGGGTGAGTGCCTTCCTTCCTGTACTCACTCCCCCCACCCCCCACCGCAACTCCCCCCAAGGGCTGCATCCTTTGGCTATGGCATTGGGTCTGAATGCTGCCTGGAGGAGGTTCTTTTGGGTCACAGTGCTCGTCTCCCTCTGCTCTGGGTTGTCGTGTCCTGACCTACTCAGGTGTGTCCATGTGAGGCGCTGCACCGGTGGGACTGCTCTTGATGGTGTTCAGAGCCCAGACCTCAGGCATCCCCTGGTCGGCAGCCCGGCAGCTGGAAAATGTCAGGGATTCTCTCTGTAAGAGCTGCTTTCAGCAGGGCAGCTGGGAGTCTGGAAGTCTGGGCAGTCTCTTCCAGGTAGACTGGCCCAGGAAATAGAACTCAGAGGCTGAGGGCACACGTGCAGGAGGCCTGGGCTCCGTCCCTGGCACCACAGGGGCTCTTGAGCACTGCTGGGGTGAGCCCTGAGCGTGGCCCAGTGCGGTCCCAAACCAGACAACAAACAAACAGGCTTGGCTTGGAGGCTCTGTTCCCGTGGCGCGGCTTTTGGTGAGGAAGAAGAAAACTAGTCAGTGAACGTGTCATCTGCAGCAGCTCTCCAAATTCATGAAGATCTCACATCAGGTTGGGCATTTTTTGTCTGTTGCGGGGGTGGTGCAGAGAGATGGTACAGCAGGGAAAGTGCTGGCCTGGTAGACACCTGACCTGGGTTCCATCCCCGACACCCTCTAGGATCACCGGAGCACCTCTAGGAGTGAGCCCTGAGCACAGAGCCAAAACAAATTTAAAAAGACAGAACAAAACATTGTCGTACTGCATCTGGGGCCGGAGATGGAGTCGTGGGGGTAAGGGGCAGGTCTTGTGTGTGGCTGACTTCTGTTTGATCTCAGTACTTCGTGGTCGTGTCCCAGAGTACTGCTGGCAGTGACCCTGAGCACAGGGCCAGGAGCACCTCCAGAGCACCACCGGGTGTGGCTCTTGAAGCCCAACTCAGAAATTCATCGTATTGGGAGCTGGAGAGATAGCACATTGGATAGGGCATTTGCCTTGCACGCAGCTGACCTGGGTTCAATTCCCACCATCCCATATGGTCCCCTGAGCACTGCCAGGAGTAACTCCTGAGTGCAGAACCAGGAATAACCCCCTGTGCATCGCCCGGTGTGACCCAAAAAGCAAAAAAAAAAAAAAAAAAAAAAAGAGAGAGAAAGAAAGAAAGAAATTCATCATATTACAACAGAATGCACCTGGCTGGTGTCCTGTAGCTGACTCCAGGGATTCTCCGCCCCCCCCCGACCCCCCAGGTCATGGGAAACAGGCAGCACTGCATGGAGAGGGGGCCTCAGAGGAAGACTTTGAAGATTGTTTTCTCATATGCATTTTATTTGTATATGCAAACAGGCCCCTCTGGGGCACTACTTATCTCTGTTTTCTGCCAGAAATCCTTCCCCCCCCCGCCCCCCCCCATGGAGGGTTACTCTGCAACTCAGGTGTGATTGTGAAATGAAGCCCTTTATTCTGTGCTTGGTGGGATGATGCTTCTCCACCCTACTTCCTCTTTTGCTCTTCCGTGCTCTTCCCCATCATCCTTAAAGCCTCCTCCCTGCAGTCCCCCTCCTTTAGTGCAAGCTGAGCACTGCAGCTTGTCAGAAGCCTCTCAGGAAGGTCTTTCCTCTGTGCACTGAATGCTCCAACCCCGGAGCCCGACTGTCCTTCCTCACTTTTGTAGGGTTAGAAAGCTCTGGGTATCTGAGGTCTCTTCCTGAGACAATGTGCGTACACACATATGTATGCACACACGCACACATAAAAGCACACATGTGTGCATACACCCTACGCTCTCACACGTATGCACGCAAACACAGGTGATTGTTGGAATCATTTCGAGAGCTTTGCAGAGCCAGGATAAGGGAAATCTGCACCGAGGCTCTGCAAGGGGCCCAGAGCACACACTGTATGCAGGATCCCGGATCCTGGGTACCACAGACCCAGGGCACACTCCGTACGCAGGATCCCAGATCTCGGGTACCAGCTGGGTTTCGAACCCAGCACAGCACGGTTCCTGGAGCACTGCTGTGTATGCTCTCTCCTTCACAGAAAGAGAAGGAGAACTGCATCACAGTGACTGTCCCACCTCTAGTTCCCCTTGCATGACGTAGCATCCTTCTTTTTCTGGGAGTTGTTGGGCCACACCTGGAGGTGCTCAGGGCTTTCTCCTGTCTCTGTGCTGAGAGGTCCCTCCTGGTGGGGCTTGGGGCACCGCATGTGGTACTGGGTATCAAACCTGGGCCAGCTGTGTGCAAGGCAAGCACTGTGACCCCTGCCCTACCTCTGGAGCCCATAATGGCATTCTCTCTTTATTTTTATTCTTATTAAGACACTGTGGATTACAAAGTCATTCAGAATAGAGTTGTTTCAGGTGTGCAATGTCCCAACACCAATCCCACCACCACTGTCCTCTTACCACCAGTGTCCCCAGTCTTCTTCCTGCCCTCCAGCCTGCCCCCTTGGCAGGCATATAACAAATGTATTGCCTATTACTTGGTCCATTAAAGCTTAAAGGACTGGGGTCTGGAGAGATAGCACAGTGGGTAGGGCATTTGCCTTGCACGCGGCTGACCCGGGTTCGATTCCCAGCATCCCATATGGTCCCCTGAGCA